>OZ038385.1:45185785-45189904 GCA_964036045.1 Eutreptiella sp. 'Long Island Sound 2002'
CTGGGCTGTGTGTGTTGTGTGCGCGCTGTGTGCAAGTGTGTTGTGGCATAGCCGGACCAGTGCACTCTCGCACTTGGCCGACACTGCCTTGCCGACGCCTGCGCGCTGTCACACAGGGTCTCATTTGCCCACTGCACCCTGCGTGCCGCGCTGCACCACCAGTGCCTTCCGTGTGGTGCCGCACTGCTTGGTGCTCTGCACCACACTGCACTGTGTGTGCCCTGCTGCACTGTTGCTCTCTGCCTGGGCGCAGTGGGCAGTGGACCTCCTTCAATGCACTGCACCACTGCCTGGGCGCAGTGGGCAGTGGACCTCCCGCAACACACTGCCTCACTGCCGGGGGGCAGTGGGCAGTGGACCTCCTTCAATGCACTGCCCCACTGCCTGGGGGCAGTGGGCAGTGGAACTCCTGCAATGCACTGCCCCTCTGCCCTGGGGGCAGTGGGCAGTGGAACTCCTGCTATACACTGCCTCACTGCCTGGGGGCAGTGGGCAGTGGAACTCCTGCAACGCACTGCCTCACTGCCCTGGGGCAGTGGGCAGTGGAACTCCTGCCATACACTGCCGCACTGCCCTGGGGGCAGTGGGCAGTGCAACTCCTGCAATACAGTGCCGCACTGCCTGGGGGCAGTGGGTAGTCGAACCCCTGCAATGCACTGCCTCACTGCCCTGGGGGCAGTGGGCAGTGGACCTCCTGCAATGCTTTGCACACCAGCCTGGGGGGACGGGGAGTCCAGCCCAGGGGGTGGTCGGAGTATTCTTCAGGGCCCATGGGGAGGCGGCATCGTCGTAGAGCCGGGCACACCGGCCCGGGGGGTACAGGGAGTCCTGCCCAGGGGGTGGTCGGACTATCAGAGGGCCGGAGGGAGGGAAGGTTGGATAGGGCCACGGGCTTGTTTCAGGGCTGGAGGGGGAGAGGGTGGGAGGGTGGGCATCCTGCGCCGTGCTGTGCTGTGCTGTGCTGTGTCGTGCTTCGCTGTGTTGTGGGGTGTGCTGCGATGTGTTGTGTGTTGTGCTGTGCTAGTGCCGAGAGAGCTCAGGTTGGGTTATGGGCTTGTTTTTGGGCTGGAAGGGCTGAGGGGGGGGGGGGCGCTGGTTTGCGCGGTGTGCCGGTTTGAGGGCAGGATAGGGGGAGGGAGAGAGGGCAAGTCAGGGTTGTGGGCTGGTTTCTAGGCCGGATGGGCGGAGGGAGGGGGGGCTGGATAGGGTTATGGGCGTGTTGTAGGGCTGGATGGGCGGAGGGAGGAAAGGTGGGCATCCTGCACTAGGCAAGGCATCCCACACCAGGTAGGGCATCCCGCACGTGGCAGGGCATCCCGCACCAGGCAGGGCATCCCGCACATGGCAGGGTTGACGGTGTGCTTGATGGTTCGCTTGATGGTGTGCTCGAGGGCGTGCATGATGGCGTCCGGCCTGGGGGGGACGGGGAGCCCAGCCCAGGGGGTGTTCGGAGTCTCCTGTAAGGCCAATGGGGGGCCATCTGCTTCAGAGAACCGGGCGCACCGGCCTGGGGGGGACAGGGAGCCCAGCCCAGGGGGTGGTCGGAGTCTCCTGTAAGGCCAATGGGGGGCCATCTGCTTCAGAGAACCGGGCGCACCGGCCTGGGGGGGACGGGGAGCCCAGCCCAGGGGGTGTTCGGAGTCTCCTGTAAGGCCAATGGGGGGCCATCTTCTTTAGAGAACCGGGCGCACCTGCCTGGGGGGGACGGGGAGCCCAGCCCAGGGGGTGTTCGGAGTCTCCTGTAAGGCCAATGGGGGGCCATCTGCTTTAGAGAACCGGGCGCACCGGCCTGGGGGGGACGGGGAGCCCAGCCCAGGGGGTGTTCGGAGTCTCCTGTAAGGCCAATGGGGGGCCATCTCTGCTAGGGCGGGGGCCCCTCACATCCGTCATGTCTTCCCTCCGGGGCCCTCTTTACCCACACACCTGGACGCCTGCCACGAAGACCCCGCACTGGAGTCTCCTCGGTTTCGCGCCCGGGCTCCTGCGTTCAGGGCTGGAGGGGGAGAGGGTGGGAGGGTGGGCATCCTGCGCCGCGCTGTGTTGTGCTGTGCTGTGTTGTGCTTTGCTGTGTTGTGGTGTGTGCTGCGATGTGCTGTGTGTTGTGCTGTGCTAGTGCTGAGAGAGCTCAGGTTGGGTTATGGGCTTGTTTTTGGGCTGGAAGGGCTGAGGGGGGGGGGAGCGCTGGTTTGCGCTGTGTGCCGGTTTGAGGGCAGGATAGGGGGAGGGAGAGAGGGCTAGTTAGGGTTGTGGGCTGGTTTCCAGGCCGGATGGGCGGAGGGAGGGGGGGCTGGATAGGGTTATGGGCCTGTTGTAGGGCTGGATGGGCGGAGGGAGGAAGGGTGGGCATCCTGCACTAGGCAAGGCATCCCACACCAGGCAGGGCATCCCGCACGTGGCAGGGCATCCTGCACCAAGGCAGGGCATCCCTCACATGGCAGGGTCGACGGTGTGCTTGATGGTTTGCTTGATGGTGTGCTCGAGGGCGTGCATGATGGCGTCCTTGATGGTGTGCTTGATGGTGTACTTGATGGAGTGCGCAATGGTGTACTTGATGGCGTGCTTGACGGTGTACGTGATGGCGCGATTGATGGCGTGCTCGATGGCGTGCTCGATGGTGTACTTGATGGCGTGCTTGGTAGTGTGCTCGATGACGCGCTCGATGGCGTGTTCGATGGTGTACTTGATGGCGTGCGTGATAGCGTGCTCGATGACGCGCTCGATGGCGTGTTCGATGGTGTACTTGATGGCGTGCTTGGTAGCGTGCCCCATGGAATGGTCGATGGTGTGCTTGCTGGTGTGCTTGATGGTGTGCTCGAGGGCATGCATGATGGCATTCTCTAGGGTGTGCTTGATGGTGTACTTGATGGCGTGCGTGATGGTAAACTTGATGGCGTGTCTGATGGTGTACGTGATGGCGTGGTCGATGGCGTGCTCGATGGCGTGCTTGACGGTGTACGTGGTGGCGTGCTTGATAGCGTGCTTGATGACGTGCTTGATGGCGTGCTCGATGGTGTACTTGATGGCGTGCTTGTTAGTGTGCCCTTTGGCGTGGTCGATGGTGTGCTTGATGGTGTGCTTGATGGTGTGCTCGAGGGCGTACATGATGGCGTCCTTGATGGTGCGCTTGATGGTGTACTTGATGGCGTGCGCGATGGTGGACTTGATGGCGTGTTTGATGGCGTACGTGATGGCGTGAATGATGGCGTGCTCGATGGCGTGCTCGATGGTGTACTTGATGGCGTGCTTGATAGCGTGCTCGATGACGTGCTCGATGGTGCGCTCGATGGTGTACTCGATGGCGTGCTTGTTAGCCTGCCCAATGGCGTGGTCGACGGTGTGCTTGATGGTGCGCTTGATGGTGCGCTCGAGGGCGTGCATGATGGCGTTCTTGATGGTGCGCTTGATGGTGTACTTGATGGCGTGCGTGATGGTGTACTTGATGGCGTGTTTGATGGTGTACTTGATGGCGGGCTCGATAGCGCGCTCGATGACGTGCTCGATGGCGTGCTCGATGGTGTACTTGTTGGCGTGCTTGTTAGCGTGCCCAATGGCATGGTCGATGGTGTGCTTGATGGTTAGCTTGATGGTGTGCTCGAGGGCGTGCATGATGGCATTCTGGATGGCGTGTTTGATGGTGTACGTGATGGCGTGGTCGATGGTGTGCTTGATGGCGTGCTTGATTGTGTACTTGATGGTGTGCTTGATAGTGTGCCCTTTGGCGCGGCCGATGGTGTGCTTGATGGTGTGCTTGATGGTGTGCTCGAGGGCGTGCACGATGGCGTCCTTGATGGTGCGCTTGATGGTGTACCTGATGGCGTGCTCGATGGTGTACTTGATGGCGCGATTGATGGTGTACGTGATGGTGTACGTGATGGCGTGCTTAATAGCGTGCTCGATGACGTGCTTGATGGCGTGCTCGATGGTGTACTTGATGGCGTGCTTGTTAGCCTGCCCAATGGCGTGGTCGATGGTGTGCTGGATGGTGTGCTTGAGGGCGTACATGATGGCGTTCTTGATTGTGCGCTTGATGGTGTACTTGATGGCGTGCTCGATGGTGTACTTGATGGCGTGCTTGATAGCGTGCTCGATGACGTGCTCGATGGCGTGCTCGATGGTGTA
>OZ038385.1:45190104-45415104 GCA_964036045.1 Eutreptiella sp. 'Long Island Sound 2002'
ATGTCCCCATGGATGTCCCCATTGATGTTCCCATGGATGTCCCCATGGATGTCCCCATGGATGTCCCCATTGATGTCCCCATGGATGTCCCCATGGATGTCCCCATTGATGTCCCCATGGATGTCCCCATGGATGTCCCCATGGATGTCCCCATGGATGTCCCCATGGATGTCCCCATGGATGTCCCCATGGATGTCCCCATGGATGTCCCCATTGATGTTCCCATGGATGTCCCCATTGATGTCCCCATGGATGTCCCCATGGATGTCCCCATTGATGTCCCCATGGATGTCCCCATGGATGTCCCCATGGATGTCCCCATGGATGTCCCCATGGATGTCCCCATGGATGTCCCCATGGATGTCCCCATGGATGTCCCCATGGATGTCCCCATGGATGTCCCCATTGATGTCCCCATGGATGTCCCCATGGATGTCCCCATGGATGTCCCCATGGATGTCCCCATGGATGTCCCCATGGATGTCCCCATGGATGTCCCCATTGATGTCCCCATTGATGTCCCCATTGATGTCCCCATTGATGTCCCCATGGATGTCCCCATTGATGTCCCCATGGATGTCCCCATGGATGTCCCCATGGATGTCCCCATGGATGTCCCCATGGATGTCCCCATGGATGTCCCCATGGATGTCCCCATGGATGTCTCCATTGATGTCCCCATTGATGTCCCCATGGATGTCCCCATGGATGTCCCCATTGATGTCCCCATGGATGTCCCCATGGATGTCCCCATGGATCGCCTCATGGATGTCCCCATGGATGTCCCCATGGATGTCCCCATGGATGTCCCCATGTATGTCCCCATTGATGTCCCCATTGATGTCCCCATGGATGTCCCCATGGATGTCCCCATGGATGTCCCCATGGATGTCCCCATGGATGTCCCCACGGATGTCCCCATGGATGTCCCCATTGATGTCCCCATGGATGTCCCCATTGATGTCCCCATGGATGTCCCCATGGATGTCCCCATGGATGTCCCCATGGATGTCCCCATGGATGTCCCCATTGATGTCCCCATGGATGTCCCCATGGATGTCCCCATGGATGTCCCCATGGATGTCCCCATGGATGTCCCCATGGATGTCCCCATGGATGTCCCCACGGATGTCCCCATTGATGTCCCCATGGATGTCCCCATGGATGTCCCCATGGATGTCCCCATGGATGTCCCCATGGATGTCCCCATTGATGTCCCCATGGATGTCCCCATGGATGTCCCCATGGATGTCCCCATGGAAGTCCCCATTGATGTCCCCATGGATGTCCCCATGGATGTCCCCATGGATGTCCCCATGGATGTCCCCATGGATGTCCCCATGGATGTCCCCATTGATGTTCCCATGGATGTCCTCATTGATGTCCCCATGGATGTCCCCATTGATGTCCCCATGGATGTCCCCATTGATGTCCCCATGGATGTCCCCATGGATGTCCCCATTGATGTCCCCATGGATGTCCCCATTGATGTCCCCATGGATGTCCCCATGGAAGTCCCCATTGATGTCCCCATGGATGTCCCCATGGATGTCCCCATGGATGTCCCCATGGATGTCCCCATGGATGTCCCCATGGATGTCCCCATGGATGTCCCCATGGATGTCCCCATGGATGTCCCCATGGAAGTCCCCATTGATGTCCCCATGGATGTCCCCATGGATGTCCCCATGGATGTCCCCATGGATGTCCCCATGGATGTCCCCATGGATGTCCCCATGGATGTCCCCATTGATGTTCCCATGGATGTCCCCATGGATGTCCCCATGGATGTCCCCATGGATGTCCCCATGGATGTCCCCATGGATGTCCCCATGGATGTCCCCATGGATGTCCCCATGGATGTCCCCATGGATGTCCCCATGGATGTCCCCATGGATGTCCCCATGGATGTCCCCATGGATGTCCCCATGGATGTCCCCATGGATGTCCCCATGGATGTCCCCATGGATGTCCCCATGGATGTCCCCATGGATGTCCCCATGGATGTCCCCATGGATGTCCCCATGGATGTCCCCATGGATGTCCCCATGGATGTCCCCATGGATGTCCCCATTGATGTTCCCATGGATGTCCCCATGGATGTCCCCATGGATGTCCCCATGGATGTCCCCATGGATGTTCCCATGGATGTCCCCATTGATGTCCCCATGGATGTCCCCATTGATGTCCCCATGGATGTCCCCATGGATGTCCCCATGGATGTCCCCATGGATGTCCCCATGGATGTCCCCATGGATGTCCCCATGGATGTCCCCATGGATGTCCCCATGGATGTCCCCATGGATGTCCCCATGGATGTCCCCATGGATGTCCCCATGGATGTCCCCATGGATGTCCCCATGGATGTCCCCATGGATGTCCCCATTGATGTCCCCATTGATGTCCCCATTGATGTCCCCATGGATGTCCCCATGGATGTCCCCATTGATGTCCCCATGGATGTCCCCATGGATGTCCCCATGGATGTCCCCATGGATGTCCCCATGGATGTCCCCATTGATGTCCCCATTGATGTCCCCATGGATGTCCCCATGGATGTCCCCATGGATGTCCCCATGGATGTTCCCATGGATGTCCCCATGGATGTCCCCATGGATGTCCCCATGGATGTCCCCATTGATGTCCCCATGGATGTCCCCATGGATGTCCCCATGGATGTCCCCATGGATGTCCCCATGGATGTCCCCATGGATGTCCCCATGGATGTCCCCATTGATGTCCCCATGGATGTCCCCATGGATGTCCCCATGGATGTCCCCATGGATGTCCCCATGGATGTCCCCATGGATGTCCCCATGGATGTCCCCATGGATGTCCCCATGGATGTCCCCATGGATGTCCCCATTGATGTCCCCATTGATGTCCCCATTGATGTCCCCATTGATGTCCCCATTGATGTCCCCATGGATGTCCCCATTGATGTCCCCATGGATGTCCCCATGGATGTCCCCATGGATGTCCCCATGGATGTCCCCATGGATGTCCCCATGGATGTCCCCATGGATGTCCCCATGGATGTCCCCATGGATGTCCCCATGGATGTCCCCATGGATGTCCCCATGGATGTCCCCATGGATGTCCCCATTGAGCCATTGATGTCCCCATTGATGTCCCCATGGATGTCCCCATGGATGTCCCCATGGATGTCCCCATGGATGTCCCCATTGATGTCCCCATGGATGTCCCATGGATGTCCCCATGGATGTCCCCATGGATGTCCCCATGGAAGTCCCCATTGATGTCCCCATGGATGTCCCCATTGATGTCCCCATGGATGTCCCCATGGATGTCCCCATTGATGTCCCCATGGATGTCCCCATGGATGTCCCCATTGATGTCCCCATGGATGTCCCCATTGATGTCCCCATTGATGTCCCCATTGATGTCCCCATGGATGTCCCCATTGATGTCCCCATTGATGTCCCCATTGATGTCCCCATGGATGTCCCCATTGATGTCCCCATGGATGTCCCCATGGATGTCCCCATGGATGTCCCCATTGATGTCCCCATTGATGTCCCCATGGATGTCCCCATTGATGTCCCCATTGATGTCCCCATTGATGTCCCCATGGATGTCCCCATTGATGTCCCCACGGATGTCCCCATGGATGTCCCCATGGATGTCCCCATGGATGTCCCCATGGATGTCCCCATGGATGTCCCCATGGATGTCCCCATGGATGTCCCCATTGATGTCCCCATTGATGTCCCCATTGATGTCCCCATGGATGTCCCCATTGATGTCCCCATTGATGTCCCCATTGATGTCCCCATGGATGTCCCCATTGATGTCCCCATGGATGTCCCCATGGATGTCCCCATGGATGTCCCCATGGATGTCCCCATGGATGTCCCCATGGATGTCCCCATGGATGTCCCCATGGATGTCCCCATGGATGTCCCCATGGATGTCCCCATTGATGTTCCCATGGATGTCCCCATTGATGTCCCCATGGATGTCCCCATGGATGTCCCCATGGATGTCCCCATGGATGTCCCCATGGATGTCCCCATGGATGTCCCCATGGATGTCCCCATGGATGTCCCCATTGATGTCCCCATGGATGTCCCCATGGATGTCCCCATGGATGTCCCCATGGATGTCCCCATGGATGTCCCCATGGATGTCCCCATGGATGTCCCCATGGATGTCCCCATGGATGTCCCCATTGATGTCCCCATTGATGTCCCCATTGATGTCCCCATTGATGTCCCCATTGATGTCCCCATGGATGTCCCCATTGATGTCCCCATGGATGTCCCCATGGATGTCCCCATGGATGTCCCCATGGATGTCCCCATGGATGTCCCCATGGATGTCCCCATGGATGTCCCCATGGATGTCCCCATGGATGTCCCCATGGATGTCCCCATGGATGTCCCCATGGATGTCCCCATTGATGTCCCCATGGATGTCCCCATGGATGTCCCCATGGATGTCCCCATGGATGTCCCCATGGATGTCCCCATTGATGTCCCCATGGATGTCCCCATGTATGTCCCCATGGATGTCCCCATGGATGTCCCCATGGAAGTCCTTATTGATGTCCCCATGGATGTCCCCATTGATGTCCCCATGGATGTCCCCATTGATGTCCCCATGGATGTCCCCATGGATGTCCCCATGGATGTCCCCATTGATGTCCCCATGGATGTCCCCATGGATGTCCCCATGGATGTCCCCATGGATGTCCCCATGGATGTCCCCATTGATGTCCCCATGGATGTCCCCATTGATGTCCCCATGGATGTCCCCATGGATGTCCCCATGGATGTCCCCATGGATGTCCCCATGGATGTCCCCATGGATGTCCCCATGGATGTCCCCATGGATGTCCCCATGGATGTCCCCATGGATGTCCCCATGGATGTCCCCATGGATGTCCCCATGGATGTCCCCATGGATGTCCCCATGGATGTCCCCATGGATGTCCCCATTGATGTCCCCATTGATGTCCCCATTGATGTCCCCATGGATGTCCCCATGGATGTCCCCATTGATGTCCCCATGGATGTCCCCATGGATGTCCCCATGGATGTCCCCATGGATGTCCCCATGGATGTCCCCATTGATGTCCCCATTGATGTCCCCATGGATGTCCCCATGGATGTCCCCATGGATGTCCCCATTGATGTTCCCATGGATGTCCCCATTGATGTCCCCATGGATGTCCCCATTGATGTCCCCATGGATGTCCCCATTGATGTCCCCATGGATGTCCCCATGGATGTCCCCATGGATGTCCCCATGGATGTCCCCATGGATGTCCCCATGGATGTCCCCATGGATGTCCCCATTGATGTCCCCATGGATGTCCCCATGGATGTCCCCATGGATGTCCCCATGGATGTCCCCATGGATGTCCCCATGGATGTCCCCATGGATGTCCCCATGGATGTCCCCATGGATGTCCCCATGGATGTCCCCATTGATGTCCCCATTGATGTCCCCATTGATGTCCCCATTGATGTCCCCATTGATGTCCCCATGGATGTCCCCATGGATGTCCCCATGGATGTCCCCATGGATGTCCCCATGGATGTCCCCATGGATGTCCCCATGGATGTCCCCATGGATGTCCCCATGGATGTCCCCATGGATGTCCCCATGGATGTCCCCATGGATGTCCCCATGGATGTCCCCATGGATGTCCCCATTGATGTCCCCATTGATGTCCCCATGGATGTCCCCATGGATGTCCCCATGGATGTCCCCATGGATGTCCCCATTGATGTCCCCATGGATGTCCCATGGATGTCCCCATGGATGTCCCCATGGATGTCCCCATGGAAGTCCCCATTGATGTCCCCATGGATGTCCCCATTGATGTCCCCATGGATGTCCCCATGGATGTCCCCATTGATGTCCCCATGGATGTCCCCATGGATGTCCCCATTGATGTCCCCATGGATGTCCCCATTGATGTCCCCATTGATGTCCCCATTGATGTCCCCATGGATGTCCCCATTGATGTCCCCATTGATGTCCCCATTGATGTCCCCATGGATGTCCCCATTGATGTCCCCATTGATGTCCCCATTGATGTCCCCATGGATGTCCCCATTGATGTCCCCATTGATGTCCCCATTGATGTCCCCATGGATGTCCCCATTGATGTCCCCATGGATGTCCCCATGGATGTCCCCATGGATGTCCCCATGGATGTCCCCATGGATGTCCCCATGGATGTCCCCATGGATGTCCCCATGGATGTCCCCATGGATGTCCCCATGGATGTCCCCATTGATGTTCCCATGGATGTCCCCATTGATGTCCCCATGGATGTCCCCATGGATGTCCCCATGGATGTCCCCATGGATGTCCCCATGGATGTCCCCATGGATGTCCCCATGGATGTCCCCATGGATGTCCCCATTGATGTCCCCATGGATGTCCCCATGGATGTCCCCATGGATGTCCCCATGGATGTCCCCATGGATGTCCCCATGGATGTCCCCATGGATGTCCCCATGGATGTCCCCATGGATGTCCCCATTGATGTCCCCATTGATGTCCCCATTGATGTCCCCATTGATGTCCCCATTGATGTCCCCATGGATGTCCCCATTGATGTCCCCATGGATGTCCCCATGGATGTCCCCATGGATGTCCCCATGGATGTCCCCATGGATGTCCCCATGGATGTCCCCATGGATGTCCCCATGGATGTCCCCATGGATGTCCCCATGGATGTCCCCATGGATGTCCCCATGGATGTCCCCATTGATGTCCCCATGGATGTCCCCATTGATGTCCCCATTGATGTCCCCATGGATGTCCCCATGGATGTCCCCATGGATGTCCCCATGGATGTCCCCATGGATGTCCCCACGGATGTCCCCATGGATGTCCCCATTGATGTCCCCATGGATGTCCCCATTGATGTCCCCATGGATGTCCCCATGGATGTCCCCATGGATGTCCCCATGGATGTCCCCATGGATGTCCCCATTGATGTCCCCATGGATGTCCCCATGGATGTCCCCATGTATGTCCCCATGGAAGTCCTTATTGATGTCCCCATGGATGTCCCCATGGATGTCCCCATGGATGTCCCCATGGATGTCCCCATGGATGTCCCCATTGATGTCCCCATGGATGTCCCCATGTATGTCCCCATGGATGTCCCCATGGATGTCCCCATGGAAGTCCTTATTGATGTCCCCATGGATGTCCCCATTGATGTCCCCATGGATGTCCCCATGGATGTCCCCATGGATGTCCCCATGGATGTCCCCATGGATGTCCCCATTGATGTCCCCATTGATGTCCCCATTGATGTCCCCATGGATGTCCCCATGGATGTCCCCATGGATGTCCCCATGGATGTCCCCATGGATGTCCCCATGGATGTCCCCATGGATGTCCCCATGGATGTCCCCATTGATGTCCCCATGGATGTCCCCATGGATGTCCCCATGGATGTCCCCATGGATGTCCCCATGGATGTCCCCATGGATGTCCCCATGGATGTCCCCATTGATGTCCCCATTGATGTCCCCATGGATGTCCCCATGGATGTCCCCATGGATGTCCCCATGGATGTCCCCATGGATGTCCCCACCGGATGTCCCCATGGATGTCCCCATTGATGTCCCCATGGATGTCCCCATTGATGTCCCCATGGATGTCCCCATTGATGTCCCCATGGATGTCCCCATGGATGTCCCCATGGATGTCCCCATTGATGTCCCCATGGATGTCCCCATGGATGTCCCCATGGATGTCCCCATGGATGTCCCCATGGATGTCCCCATGGATGTCCCCATGGATGTCCCCACGGATGTCCCCATTGATGTCCCCATGGATGTCCCCATGGATGTCCCCATGGATGTCCCCATGGATGTCCCCATGGATGTCCCCATTGATGTCCCCATGGATGTCCCCATGGATGTCCCCATGGATGTCCCCATGGAAGTCCCCATTGATGTCCCCATGGATGTCCCCATGGATGTCCCCATGGATGTCCCCATGGATGTCCCCATGGATGTCCCCATGGATGTCCCCATGGATGTCCCCATGGATGTCCCCATGGATGTCCCCATGGATGTCCCCATTGATGTCCCCATGGATGTCCCCATGGATGTCCCCATGGATGTCCCCATTGATGTCCCCATGGATGTCCCCATGGATGTCCCCATTGATGTCCCCATGGATGTCCCCATTGATGTCCCCATGGATGTCCCCATGGAAGTCCCCATTGATGTCCCCATGGATGTCCCCATGGATGTCCCCATGGATGTCCCCATGGATGTCCCCATGGATGTCCCCATGGATGTCCCCATGGATGTCCCCATGGATGTCCCCATGGAAGTCCCCATTGATGTCCCCATGGATGTCCCCATGGATGTCCCCATGGATGTCCCCATGGATGTCCCCATGGATGTCCCCATGGATGTCCCCATGGATGTCCCCATTGATGTTCCCATGGATGTCCCCATTGATGTCCCCATGGATGTCCCCATGGATGTCCCCATGGATGTCCCCGTGGATGTCCCCATGGATGTCCCCATGGATGTCCCCATGGATGTCCCCATGGATGTCCCCATGGATGTCCCCATGGATGTCCCCATGGATGTCCCCATGGATGTCCCCATGGATGTCGTCCCCATGGATGTCCCCATGGATGTCCCCATGGATGTCCCCATTGATGTCCCCATTGATGTCCCCATTGATGTCCCCATGGATGTCCCCATGGATGTCCCCATGGATGTCCCCATTGATGTCCCCATGGATGTCCCCATTGATGTCCCCATGGATGTCCCCATGGATGTCTTCATGGATGTCCCCATGGATGTCCCCATGGATGTCCCCATGGATGTCCCCATGGATGTCCCCATGGATGTCCCCATGGATGTCCCCATTGATGTTCCCATGGATGTCCCCATTGATGTCCCCATGGATGTCCCCATGGATGTCCCCATGGATGTCCCCATGGATTTCCCCATGGAAGTCCCCATTGATGTCCCCATGGATGTCCCCATTGATGTCCCCATGGATGTCCCCATGGATGTCCCCATGGATGTCCCCATGGATGTCCCCATTGATGTCCCCATGGATGTCCCCATTGATGTCCCCATGGATGTCCCCATTGATGTCCCCATGGATGTCCCCATGGATGTCCCCATTGATGTCCCCATGGATGTCCCCATGGATGTCCCCATGGATGTCCCCATGGATGTCCCCATTGATGTCCCCATGAATGTCCCCATGGATGTCCCCATGGATGTCCCCATTGATGTCCCCATTGATGTCCCCATGGATGTCCCCATGGATGTCCCCATGGATGTCCCCATGGATATCCCCATGGATGTCCCCATGGATGTCCCCATGGATGTCCCCATGGATGTCCCCATGGATGTCCCCATGGATGTCCCCATGGATGTCCCCACGGATGTCCCCGTGGATGTCCCCATGGATGTCCCCATGGATGTCCCCACGGATGTCCCCATGGATGTCCCCATGGATGTCCCCATTGACGTCCCCATGGATGTCCCCATGGATGTCCCCATGGATGACCCCATGGATGTCCCCATTGATGTCCCCATGGATGTCCCCATGGATGTCCCCATGGATGTCCCCATGGATGTCCCCATGGATGTCCCCATGGATGTCCCCATGGATGTCCCCATTGATGTCCCCATGGATGTCCCCATGGATGTCCCCATGGATGTCCCCATGGATGTCCCCATGGATGTCCCCATGGATGTCCCCATGGAAGTCCCCATGGATGTCCCCATGGATGTCCCCATGGATGTCCCCATTGATGTCCCCATTGCTGTCCCCATGGATGTCCCCATGGATGTCCCCATGGATGTCCCCATGGATGTCCCCATGGATGTCCCCATGGATGTCCCCATTGATGTCCCCATGGATGTCCCCATGGATGTCCCCATGGATGTCCCCATGGATGTCCCCATGGATGTCCCCATGGATGTCCCCATGGATGTCCCCATGGATGTCCCCATTGATGTCCCCATGGATGTCTCCATTGATGTCCCCATTGATGTCCCCATGGATGTCCCCATGGATGTCCCCATTGATGTCCCCATGGATGTCCCCATGGATGTCTCCATTGATGTCCCCATGGAAGTCCCCATTGATGTCCCCATGGATGTCCCCATGGATGTCCCCATGGATGTCCCCATGGATGTCCCCGTGGATGTCCCCATGGATGTCCCCATGGATGTCCCCATGGATGTCCCCATGGATGTCCCCATGGATGTCCCCATGGATGTCCCCATGGATGTCCCCATGGATGTCCCCATTGATGTCCCCATTGATGTCCCCATTGATGTCCCCATTGATGTCCCCATTGATGTCCCCATTGATGTCCCCATGGATGTCCCCATGGATGTCCCCATGGATGTCCCCATGGATGTCCCCATTGATGTCCCCATGGATGTCCCCATTGATGTCCCCATGGATGTCCCCATTGATGTCCCCATGGATGTCCCCATGGATGTCCCCATTGATGTCCCCATGGATGTCCCCATGGATGTCCCCATTGATGTCCCCATTGATGTCCCCATTGATGTCCCCATTGATGTCCCCATGGATGTCCCCATGGATGTCCCCATGGATGTCCCCATTGATGTCCCCATGGATGTCCCCATTGATGTCCCCATGGATGTCCCCATTGATGTCCCCATGGATGTCCCCATGGATGTCCCCATTGATGTCCCCATGGATGTCCCCATGGATGTCCCCATGGATGTCCCCATGGATGTCCCCATTGATGTCCCCATGAATGTCCCCATGGATGTCCCCATGGATGTCCCCATTGATGTCCCCATTGATGTCCCCATGGATGTCCCCATGGATGTCCCCATGGATGTCCCCATGGATGTCCCCATGGATGTCCCCATGGATGTCCCCATGGATGTCCCCATGGATGTCCCCATGGATGTCCCCATGGATGTCCCCACGGATGTCCCCGTGGATGTCCCCATGGATGTCCCCATGGATGTCCCCACGGATGTCCCCATGGATGTCCCCATGGATGTCCCCATTGACGTCCCCATGGATGTCCCCATGGATGTCCCCATGGATGACCCCATGGATGTCCCCATTGATGTCCCCATGGATGTCCCCATGGATGTCCCCATGGATGTCCCCATGGATGTCCCCATGGATGTCCCCATGGATGTCCCCATGGATGTCCCCATTGATGTCCCCATGGATGTCCCCATGGATGTCCCCATGGATGTCCCCATGGATGTCCCCATGGATGTCCCCATGGATGTCCCCATGGAAGTCCCCATGGATGTCCCCATGGATGTCCCCATGGATGTCCCCATTGATGTCCCCATTGCTGTCCCCATGGATGTCCCCATGGATGTCCCCATGGATGTCCCCATGGATGTCCCCATGGATGTCCCCATGGATGTCCCCATTGATGTCCCCATGGATGTCCCCATGGATGTCCCCATGGATGTCCCCATGGATGTCCCCATGGATGTCCCCATGGATGTCCCCATGGATGTCCCCATGGATGTCCCCATTGATGTCCCCATGGATGTCCCCATGGATGTCCCCATGGATGTCCCCATGGATGTCCCCATGGATGTCCCCATGGATGTCCCCATGGAAGTCCCCATGGATGTCCCCATGGATGTCCCCATGGATGTCCCCATTGATGTCCCCATTGCTGTCCCCATGGATGTCCCCATGGATGTCCCCATGGATGTCCCCATGGATGTCCCCATTGATGTCCCCATGGATGTCCCCATTGATGTCCCCATGGATGTCCCCATGGATGTCCCCATTGATGTCCCCATGGATGTCCCCATGGATGTCCCCATTGATGTCCCCATTGATGTCCCCATTGATGTCCCCATTGATGTCCCCATGGATGTCCCCATGGATGTCCCCATGGATGTCCCCATTGATGTCCCCATGGATGTCCCCATTGATGTCCCCATGGATGTCCCCATTGATGTCCCCATGGATGTCCCCATGGATGTCCCCATTGATGTCCCCATGGATGTCCCCATGGATGTCCCCATGGATGTCCCCATGGATGTCCCCATTGATGTCCCCATGAATGTCCCCATGGATGTCCCCATGGATGTCCCCATTGATGTCCCCATTGATGTCCCCATGGATGTCCCCATGGATGTCCCCATGGATGTCCCCATGGATGTCCCCATGGATGTCCCCATGGATGTCCCCATGGATGTCCCCATGGATGTCCCCATGGATGTCCCCATGGATGTCCCCACGGATGTCCCCGTGGATGTCCCCATGGATGTCCCCATGGATGTCCCCACGGATGTCCCCATGGATGTCCCCATGGATGTCCCCATTGACGTCCCCATGGATGTCCCCATGGATGTCCCCATGGATGACCCCATGGATGTCCCCATTGATGTCCCCATGGATGTCCCCATGGATGTCCCCATGGATGTCCCCATGGATGTCCCCATGGATGTCCCCATGGATGTCCCCATGGATGTCCCCATTGATGTCCCCATGGATGTCCCCATGGATGTCCCCATGGATGTCCCCATGGATGTCCCCATGGATGTCCCCATGGATGTCCCCATGGAAGTCCCCATGGATGTCCCCATGGATGTCCCCATGGATGTCCCCATTGATGTCCCCATTGCTGTCCCCATGGATGTCCCCATGGATGTCCCCATGGATGTCCCCATGGATGTCCCCATGGATGTCCCCATGGATGTCCCCATTGATGTCCCCATGGATGTCCCCATGGATGTCCCCATGGATGTCCCCATGGATGTCCCCATGGATGTCCCCATGGATGTCCCCATGGATGTCCCCATGGATGTCCCCATTGATGTCCCCATGGATGTCTCCATTGATGTCCCCATTGATGTCCCCATGGATGTCCCCATGGATGTCCCCATGGATGTCCCCATGGATGTCCCCATGGATGTCTCCATTGATGTCCCCATGGAAGTCCCCATTGATGTCCCCATGGATGTCCCCATGGATGTCCCCATGGATGTCCCCATGGATGTCCCCGTGGATGTCCCCATGGATGTCCCCATGGATGTCCCCATGGATGTCCCCATGGATGTCCCCATGGATGTCCCCATGGATGTCCCCATGGATGTCCCCATGGATGTCCCCATTGATGTCCCCATTGATGTCCCCATTGATGTCCCCATTGATGTCCCCATTGATGTCCCCATTGATGTCCCCATGGATGTCCCCATGGATGTCCCCATGGATGTCCCCATTGATGTCCCCATTGATGTCCCCATGGATGTCCCCATTGATGTCCCCATGGATGTCCCCATGGATGTCCCCATTGATGTCCCCATTGATGTCCCCATGGATGTCCCCATGGATGTCCCCATTGATGTCCCCATGGATGTCCCCATGGATGTCCCCATGGATGTCCCCATTGATGTCCCCATGGATGTCCCCATGGATGTCCCCATGGATGTCCCCATGGATGTCCCCATGGATGTCCCCATGGGGGTCCCCATGGATGTCCCCATGGATGTCCCCATGGATGTCCCCATGGATGTCCCCATGGATGTCCCCATGGATGTCCCCATTGATGTCCCCATTGATGTCCCCATTGATGTCCCCATGGATGTCCCCATGGATGTCCCCATTGATGTCCCCATGGATGTCCCCATGGATGTCCCCATGGATGTCCCCATGGATGTCCCCATGGATGTCCCCATGGATGTCCCCATGGATGTCCCCATGGATGTCCCCATGGATGTCCCCATGGATGTCCCCATGGATGTCCCCATGGATGTCCCCATTGATGTCCCCATGGATGTCCCCATGGATGTCCCCATGGATGTCCCCATGGATGTCCCCAGGGATGTCCCCAGGGATGTCCCCATGGATGTCCCCATGGATGTCCCCATGGATGTCCCCATGGATGTCCCCATGGATGTCCCCATGGATGTCCCCATGGATGTCCCCATGGATGTCCCCATGGATGTCCCCGTGGATGTCCCCATGGATGTCCCCACGGATGTCCCCAGGGATGTCCCCATGGATGTCCCCATTGATGTCCCCATGGATGTCCCCATCGATGTCCCCATGGATGTCCCCATGGATGTCCCCATGGATGTCCCCATGGATGACCCCATGGATGTCCCCATTGATGTCCCCATGGATGTCCCCATTGATGTCCGCATGGATGTCCCCATTGATGTCCCCATGGATGTCCCCATGGATGTCCCCATTGATGTCCCCATGGATGTCCCCATGGATGTCCCCATGGATGTCCCCATCGATGTCCCCATGGATGTCCCCATGGATGTCCCCATGGATGTCCCCATGGATGTCCCCATGGATGTCCCCATGGATGTCCCCATGGATGTCCCCATGGATGTCCCCATGGATGTCCCCATGGATGTCCCCATGGATGTCCCCATGGATGTCCCCATGGATGTCCCCATGGATGTCCCCATGGATGTCCCCATGAATGTCCCCATGGATGTCCCCATGGATGTCCCCATGGATGTCCCCATGGATGTCCCCATGGATGTCCCCAGGGATGTCCCCAGGGATGTCCCCATGGATGTCCCCATGGATGTCCCCATTGATGTCCCCATGGATGTCCCCATGGATGTCCCCATGGATGTCCCCATGGATGTCCCCATGGATGTCCCCATGGATGTCCCCATGGATGTCCCCATGGATGTCCCCATTGATGTCCGCATGGATGTCCCCATTGATGTCCCCATGGATGTCCCCATGGATGTCCCCATTGATGTCCCCATGGATGTCCCCATGGATGTCCCCATGGATGTCCCCATGGATGTCCCCATGGATGTCCCCATGGATGTCCCCATGGATGTCCCCATGGATGTCCCCATGGATGTCCCCATGGATGTCCCCATGGATGTCCCCATGGATGTCCCCATGGATGTCCCCATGGATGTCCCCATGGATGTCCCCATGGATGTCCCCATGAATGTCCCCATGGATGTCCCCATGGATGTCCCCATGGATGTCCCCATGGATGTCCCCATGGATGTCCCCAGGGATGTCCCCAGGGATGTCCCCATGGATGTCCCCATTGATGTCCCCATGGATGTCCCCATTGATGTCCCCATGGATGTCCCCATGGATGTCCCCATGGATGTCCCCATGGATGTCCCCATGGATGACCCCATGGATGTCCCCATTGATGTCCCCATGGATGTCCCCATTGATGTCCGCATGGATGTCCCCATTGATGTCCCCATGGATGTCCCCATGGATGTCCCCATTGATGTCCCCATGGATGTCCCCATGGATGTCCCCATGGATGTCCCCATGGATGTCCCCATGGATGTCCCCATGGATGTCCCCATTGATGTCCCCATGGATGTCCCCATGGATGTCCCCATGGATGTCCCCATGGATGTCCCCATGGATGTCCCCATGGATGTCCCCATGGATGTCCCCATGGATGTCCCCATGGATGTCCCCATGGATGTCCCCATGGATGTCCCCATGGATGTCCCCATGGATGTCCCCATGGATGTCCCCATGGATGTCCCCATGGATGTCCCCATGAATGTCCCCATGGATGTCCCCATGGATGTCCCCATGGATGTCCCCATGGATGTCCCCATGGATGTCCCCAGGGATGTCCCCAGGGATGTCCCCATGGATGTCCCCATTGATGTCCCCATGGATGTCCCCATTGATGTCCCCATGGATGTCCCCATGGATGTCCCCATTGATGTCCCCATGGATGTCCCCATTGATGTCCCCATGGATGTCCCCATGGATGTCCCCATGGATGTCCCCATGGATGTCCCCATGGATGTCCCCATGGATGTCCCCATGGATGTCCCCATTGATGTCCCCATGGATGTCCCCATTGATGTCCCCATGGATGTCCCCATTGATGTCCCCATGGATGTCCCCATGGATGTCCCCATGGATGTCCCCATGGATGTCCCCATGGATGTCCCCATGGATGTCCCCATGGATGTCCCCATGGATGTCCCCATGGATGTCCCCATGGATGTCTCCATTGATGTCCCCATGGATGTCCCCATTGATGTCCCCATGGATGTCCCCATTGATGTCCCCATTGATGTCCCCATGGATGTCCCCATTGATGTCCCCATGGATGTCCCCATTGATGTCCCCATGGATGTCCCCATGGATGTCCCCATTGATGTCCCCATGGATGTCCCCATTGATGTCCCCATGGATGTCCCCATTGATGTCCCCATGGATGTCCCCATGGATGTCCCCATGGATGTCCCCATGGATGTCCCCATGGATGTCCCCATGGATGCCCCCATGGATGTCCCCATGGATGTCCCCATGGATGTCCCCATGGATGTCCCCATTGATGTCCCCATGGATGTCCCCATGGATGTCCCCATGGATGCCCCCATGGATGTCCCCATGGATGTCCCCATGGATGTCCCCATGGATGTCCCCATGGATGTCCCCATGGATGTCCCCATTGATGTCCCCATTGATGTCCCCATGGAAGTCCCCATGGATGTCCCCATTGATGTCCCCATGGAAGTCCCCATGGATGTCCCCATGGATGTCCCCATGGATGTCCCCATGGATGTCCCCATTGATGTCCCCATGGATGTCCCCATTGATGTCCCCATGGATGTCCCCATTGATGTCCCCATGGATGTCCCCATGGATGTCCCCATGGATGTCCCCATTGATGTCCCCATGGATGTCCCCATGGATGTCCCCATGGATGTCTCCATTGATGTCCCCATGGATGTCCCCATGGATGTCCCCATGGATGTCCCCATGGATGTCCCCATGGATGTCCCCATGGGTGTCCCCATGGATGTCCCCATTGATGTCCCCATTGATGTCCCCATGGATGTCCCCATTGATGTCCCCATTGATGTCCCCATGGATGTCCCCATTGATGTCCCCATTGATGTCCCCATGGATGTCCCCATTGATGTCCCCATGGATGTCCCCATGGATGTCCCCATGGATGTCCCCATGGATGTCCCCATGGATGTCCCCATTGATGTCCCCATGGAAGTCCCCATGGAAGTCCCCATGGACGTCCCCATGGATGTCCCCATGGATGTCCCCATGGATGTCCCCATGGATGTCCCCATGGATGTCCCCATTGATGTCCCCATGGAAGTCCCCATGGATGTCCCCATGGATGTCCCCATGGATGTCCCCATGGATGTCCCCATGGATGTCCCCATTGATGTCCCCATGGATGTCCCCATGGATGTCCCCATGGATGTCCCCATGGATGTCCCCATTGATGTCCCCATTGATGTCCCCATGGATGTCCCCATTGATGTCCCCATGGATGTCCCCATGGATGTCCCCATGGATGTCCCCATGGATGTCCCCATGGATGTCCCCATGGATGTCCCCATGGATGTCCCCATGGATGTCCCCATTGATGTCCCCATTGATGTCCCCATTGATGTCCCCATGGATGTCCCCATGGATGTCCCCATGGATGTCCCCATGGATGTCCCCATGGATGTCCCCATGGATGTCCCCATGGATGTCCCCATTGATGTCCCCATGGATGTCCCCATGGATGTCCCCATGGATGTCTCCATGGATGTCCCCATGGATGTCCCCATCGATGTCCCCATGGATGTCCCCATGGATGTCCCCATGGATGTCTCCATTGATGTCCCCATGGATGTCCCCATGGATGTCCCCATTGATGTCCCCATGGATGTCCCCATGGATGTCCCCATGGATGTCCCCATGGATGTCCCCATTGATGTCCCCATTGATGTCCCCATGGATGTCCCCATGGATGTCCCCATGGATGTCCCCATGGATGTCCCCATGGATGTCCCCATGGATGTCCCCATGAATGTCCCCATGGATGTCCCCACGGATGTCCCCATTGATGTCCCCATGGATGTCCCCATGGATGTCCCCATTGATGTCCCCATGGATGTCCCCATTGATGTCCCCATTGATGTCCCCATGGATGTCCCCATTGATGTCCCCATTGATGTCCCCACGGATGTCCCCATTGATGTCCCCATGGATGTCCCCATGGATGTCCCCATGGATGTCCCCATGGATGTCCCCATGGATGTCCCCATTGATGTCCCCATGGAAGTCCCCATGGATGTCCCCATGGATGTCCCCATGGATGTCCCCATGGATGTCCCCATTGATGTCCCCATGGATGTCCCCACGGATGTCCCCATGGGTGTCCCCATTGATGTCCCCATGGATGTCCCCATGGATGTCCCCATGGATGTCCCCATGGATGTCCCCATGGATGTCCCCATGGATGTCTCCATTGATGTCCCCATGGATGTCCCCATGGATGTCCCCATGGATGTCCCCATTGATGTCCCCATTGATGTCCCCATGGATGTCCCCATGGATGTCCCCATTGATGTCCCCATGGATGTCCCCATGGATGTCCCCATGGATGTCCCCATGGATGTCCCCATGGATGTCCCCATGGATGTCCCCATGGATGTCCCCATTGATGTCCCCATGGAGGTCCCCATGGATGTCCCCATTGATGTCCCCATGGATGTCCCCATGGATGTCCCCATGGATGTCCCCATGGATGTCCCCATGGATGTCCCCATGGATGTCCCCATTGATGTCCCCATTGATGTCCCCATGGATGTCCCCATTGATGTCCCCATGGATGTCCCCATGGATGTCCCCATGGATGTCCCCATGGATGTCCCCATTGATGTCCCCATGGATGTCCCCATGGATGTCCCCATGGATGTCCCCATTGATGTCCCCATGGATGTCCCCATTGATGTCCCCATTGATGTCCCCATTGATGTCCCCATGGATGTCCCCATGGATGTCCCCATGGATGTCCCCATGGATGTCCCCATGGATGTCCCCATGGATGTCCCCATGGATGTCCCCATGGATGTCCCCATGGATGTCCCCATGGATGTCCCCATGGATGTCCCCATGGATGTCCCCATGGATGTCTCCATTGATGTCCCCATGGATGTCTCCATTGATGTCCCCATGGATGTCCCCATGGATGTCCCCATTGATGTCCCCATTGATGTCCCCATTGATGTCCCCATGGATGTCCCCATGGATGTCCCCATGGATGTCTCCATTGATGTCCCCATGGATGTCCCCATTGATGTCCCCATGGATGTCCCCATGGATGTCCCCATTGATGTCCCCATGGATGTCCCCATTGATGTCCCCATTGATGTCCCCATTGATGTCCCCATTGATGTCCCCATGGATGTCCCCATGGATGTCCCCATGGATGTCTCCATTGATGTCCCCATGGATGTCCCCATGGATGTCCCCATGGATGTCCCCATTGATGTCCCCATGGATGCCCCCATGGATGTCCCCATTGCTGTCCCCATGGATGTCCCCATGGATGTCCCCATGGATGTCCCCATTGATGTCCCCATGGATGTCCCCATGGATGTCCCCATGGATGTCCCCATGGATGTCCCCATGGATGTTCCCATGGATGTCCCCATGGATGTCTCCATTGATGTCCCCATGGATGTCCCCATGGATGTCCCCATTGATGTCCCCATGGATGTCCCCATGGATGTCCCCATGGATGTCCCCATGGATGTCCCCATGGATGTCCCCATGGATGTCCCCATGGATGTCCCCATGGATGTCCCCATGGATGTCCCCATGGATGTCCCCATGGATGTCTCCATTGATGTCCCCATTGATGTCCCCATGGATGTCTCCATTGATGTCCCCATGGATGTCCCCATTGATGTCCCCAATGATGTCCCCATGGATGTCCCCATGGATGTCCCCATGGATGTCCCCATGGATGTCCCCATGGATGTTCCCATGGATGTCCCCATGGATGTCTCCATTGATGTCCCCATTGATGTCCCCATGGATGTCTCCATTGATGTCCCCATGGATGTCCCCATGGATGTCCCCATGGATGTCCCCAATGATGTCCCCATGGATGTCCCCATGGATGTCCCCATGGATGTCCCCATGGATGTCTTCATGGATGTTCCCATGGATGTCCCCATGGATGTCTCCATTGATGTCCCCATGGATGTCCCCATGGATGTCCCCATGGATGTCCCCATGGATGTCCACATGGATGTCCCCATGGATGTCCCCATGGATGTCCCCATGGATGTCCCCGTGGATGTCCCCATGGATGTCCCCATGGATGTCCCCATTGATGTCCCCATGGATGTTCCCATGGATGTCCCCATGGATGTCCCCATGGATGTCCCCATGGATGTCCCCATGGATGTCCCCATGGATGTCCCCATTGATGTCCCCATGGATGTCCCCATGGATGTCCCCATGGATGTCCCCATGGATGTCCCCATGGATGTCCCCATGGATGTCCCCATGGATGTCCCCATGGATGTCCCCATGGATGTCCCCATGGATGTCCCCATGGATGTCCCCATGGATGTCCCCATGGATGTCCCCATGGATGTCCCCATGGATGTCCCCATGGATGTCCCCATTGATGTCCCCATGGATGTCCCCATGGATGTCCCCATGGATGTCCCCATGGATGTCCCCATGGATGTCCCCATGGATGTCCCCATGGATGTCCCCACGGATGTCCCCATGGATGTCCCCATGGATGTCCCCATTGATGTCCCCATTGATGTCCCCATGGATGTCCCCATTGATGTCCCCATGGATGTCCCCATGGATGTCCCCATGGATGTCCCCATTGATGTCCCCATGGATGTCCCCATTGATGTCCCCATGGATGTCCCCATGGATGTCCCCATGGATGTCCCCATGGATGTCCCCATGGATGTCCCCATGGATGTCCCCATGGATGTCCCCATGGATGTCCCCATTGATGTCCCCATGGATGTCCCCATGGATGTCCCCATGGATGTCCCCATGGATGTCCCCATGGATGTCCCCATGGATGTCCCCATGGATGTCCCCATGGATGTCCCCATGGATGTCCCCATTGATGTCCCCATGGATGTCCCCATGGATGTCCCCATGGATGTCCCCATGGATGTCCCCATGGATGTCCCCATGGATGTCCCCATGGATGTCCCCATGGATGTCCCCATTGATGTCCCCATGGATGTCCCCATGGATGTCCCCATGGATGTCCCCATGGATGTCCCCATGGATGTCCCCATGGATGTCCCCATGGATGTCCCCATGGATGTCCCCATGGATGTCCCCATGGATGTCCCCATGGATGTCCCCATGGATGTCCCCATGGATGTCCCCATGGATGTCCCCATTGATGTCCCCATGGATGTCCCCATGGATGTCCCCATGGATGTCCCCATGGATGTCCCCATGGATGTCCCCATTGATGTCCCCATGGATGTCCCCATGGATGTCCCCATGGATGTCCCCATGGATGTCCCCATGGATGTCCCCATTGATGTCCCCATTGATGTCCCCATGGATGTCCCCATGGAAGTCCCCATTGATGTCCCCATTGATGTCCCCATGGATGTACCCATTGATGTCCCCATGGATGTCCCCATGGATGTCCCCATGGATGTCCCCATGGATGTCCCCATGGATGTCCCCATGGATGTCCCCATGGATGTCCCCATTGATGTCCCCATGGATGTCCCCATGGATGTCCCCATGGATGTCCCCATTGATGTCCCCATTGATGTCCCCATGGATGTCCCCATGGATGTCCCCATGGATGTACCCATTGATGTCCCCATGGATGTCCCCATGGATGTCCCCATGGATGTCCCCATTGATGTCCCCATGGATGTCCCCATGGATGTCCCCATGGATGTCCCCATGGATGTTACCATGGATGTCCCCATGGATGTCCCCATGGATGTCCCCATGGATGTCCCCATGGATGTTACCATGGATGTCCCCATGGATGTCCCCATTGATGTCCCCATGGATGTCCCCATGGATGTCCCCATTGATGTCCCCATGGATGTCCCCATGGATGTCCCCATGGATGTCCCCATTGATGTCCCCATGGAAGTCCCCATGGATGTCCCCATGGATGTTACCATGGATGTCCCCATGGATGTCCCCATGGATGTCCCCATGGATGTCCCCATGGATGTCCCCATGGATGTCCCCATGGATGTCCCCATGGATGTCCCCATGGATGTCCCCATGGATGTCCCCATGGATGTCCCCATTGATGTCCCGAAGGATGTCCCCATGCAGGTCCCCATGGATGTCCCCATGGAAGTCCCCATGGATGTCCCCATGGATGTCCCCATGGATGTTACCATGGATGTCCCCATGGATGTCCCCATTGATGTCCCCATGGATGTCCCCATGGATGTCCCCATGGATGTCCCCATGGATATTCCCATGGATGTCCTAATGGATGTCCCCATGGATGTCCCCATGGATGTCCCCATGGATGTCCCCATGGATGTCCCCATTGATGTCCCCATGGATGTCCCCATGGATGTCCCCATGGATGTCCCCATGGATGTCCCCATTGATGTCCCCATTGATGTCCCCATGGATGTCCCCATGGAAGTCCCCATGGAAGTCCCCATGGATGTCCCCATGGATGTCCCCATGGATGTCCCCATGGAAGTCCCCATGGAAGTCCCCATGGATGTCCCCATGGATGTCCCCATGGATGTCCCCATTGATGTCCCCATGGATGTCCCCATGGAAGTCCCCATTGATGTCCCCATTGATGTCCCCATGGATGTCCCCATGGATGTCCCCATGGATGTCTCCATTGATGTCCCCATGGATGTCCCCATGGATGTCCCCATGGATGTCCCCATGGATGTCCCCATTGATGTCCCCATGGATGTCCCCATGGATGTCCCCATGGATGTCTCCATTGATGTCCCCATGGATGTCCCCATGGATGTCCCCATGGATGTCCCCATGGATGTCCCCATTGATGTCCCCATGGATGTCCCCATGGATGTCCCCATGGATGTCTCCATTGATGTCCCCATGGATGTCCCCATGGATGTCCCCATGGATGTCCCCATGGATGTCCCCATTGATGTCCCCATGGATGTCCCCATGGATGTCCCCATGGATGTCTCCATTGATGTCCCCATGGATGTCCCCATGGATGTCCCCATGGATGTCCCCATGGAAGTCCCCATTGATGTCCCCATTGATGTCCCCATGGATGTCCCCATGGATGTCCCCATGGATGTCTCCATTGATGTCCCCATGGATGTCCCCATGGATGTCCCCATGGATGTCCCCATGGATGTCCCCATTGATGTCCCCATGGATGTCCCCATTGATGTCCCCAATGATGTCCCCATGGATGTCCCCATGGATGTCCCCATGGATGTCCCCATGGATGTCCCCATGGATGTTCCCATGGATGTCCCCATGGATGTCTCCATTGATGTCCCCATTGATGTCCCCATGGATGTCTCCATTGATGTCCCCATGGATGTCCCCATGGATGTCCCCATGGATGTCCCCAATGATGTCCCCATGGATGTCCCCATGGATGTCCCCATGGATGTCCCCATGGATGTCTTCATGGATGTTCCCATGGATGTCCCCATGGATGTCCCCATTGATGTCCCCATGGATGTTCCCATGGATGTCCCCATGGATGTCCCCATGGATGTCCCCATGGATGTCCCCATGGATGTCCCCATGGATGTCCCCATGGATGTCCCCATGGATGTCCCCATGGATGTCCCCATTGATGTCCCCATGGATGTCCCCATGGATGTCCCCATGGATGTCCCCATGGATGTCCCCATTGATGTCCCCATGGATGTCCCCATGGATGTCCCCATGGATGTCCCCATGGATGTCCCCATGGATGTCCCCATGGATGTCCCCATGGATGTCCCCATTGATGTCCCCATTGATGTCCCCATGGATGTCCCCATGGAAGTCCCCATTGATGTCCCCATTGATGTCCCCATGGATGTACCCATTGATGTCCCCATGGATGTCCCCATGGATGTCCCCATGGATGTCCCCATGGATGTCCCCATGGATGTCCCCATTGATGTCCCCATGGATGTCCCCATGGATGTCCCCATGGATGTCCCCATGGATGTCCCCATGGATGTCCCCATGGATGTCCCCATGGATGTCCCCATGGATGTCCCCATGGATGTCCCCATTGATGTCCCCATGGATGTCCCCATGGATGTCCCCATGGATGTCCCCATGGATGTCCCCATGGATGTCCCCATGGATGTCCCCATGGATGTCCCCATGGATGTCCCCATTGATGTCCCCATGGATGTCCCCATGGATGTCCCCATGGATGTCCCCATGGATGTCCCCATGGATGTCCCCATGGATGTCCCCATGGATGTCCCCATGGATGTCCCCATGGATGTCCCCATGGATGTCCCCATGGATGTCCCCATGGATGTCCCCATGGATGTCCCCATGGATGTCCCCATTGATGTCCCCATGGATGTCCCCATGGATGTCCCCATGGATGTCCCCATGGATGTCCCCATGGATGTCCCCATTGATGTCCCCATGGATGTCCCCATGGATGTCCCCATGGATGTCCCCATGGATGTCCCCATGGATGTCCCCATTGATGTCCCCATTGATGTCCCCATGGATGTCCCCATGGAAGTCCCCATTGATGTCCCCATTGATGTCCCCATGGATGTACCCATTGATGTCCCCATGGATGTCCCCATGGATGTCCCCATGGATGTCCCCATGGATGTCCCCATGGATGTCCCCATGGATGTCCCCATGGATGTCCCCATTGATGTCCCCATGGATGTCCCCATGGATGTCCCCATGGATGTCCCCATTGATGTCCCCATTGATGTCCCCATGGATGTCCCCATGGATGTCCCCATGGATGTACCCATTGATGTCCCCATGGATGTCCCCATGGATGTCCCCATGGATGTCCCCATTGATGTCCCCATGGATGTCCCCATGGATGTCCCCATGGATGTCCCCATGGATGTTACCATGGATGTCCCCATGGATGTCCCCATGGATGTCCCCATGGATGTCCCCATGGATGTTACCATGGATGTCCCCATGGATGTCCCCATTGATGTCCCCATGGATGTCCCCATGGATGTCCCCATTGATGTCCCCATGGATGTCCCCATGGATGTCCCCATGGATGTCCCCATTGATGTCCCCATGGAAGTCCCCATGGATGTCCCCATGGATGTTACCATGGATGTCCCCATGGATGTCCCCATGGATGTCCCCATGGATGTCCCCATGGATGTCCCCATGGATGTCCCCATGGATGTCCCCATGGATGTCCCCATGGATGTCCCCATGGATGTCCCCATGGATGTCCCCATTGATGTCCCGAAGGATGTCCCCATGCAGGTCCCCATGGATGTCCCCATGGAAGTCCCCATGGATGTCCCCATGGATGTCCCCATGGATGTTACCATGGATGTCCCCATGGATGTCCCCATTGATGTCCCCATGGATGTCCCCATGGATGTCCCCATGGATGTCCCCATGGATATTCCCATGGATGTCCTAATGGATGTCCCCATGGATGTCCCCATGGATGTCCCCATGGATGTCCCCATGGATGTCCCCATTGATGTCCCCATGGATGTCCCCATGGATGTCCCCATGGATGTCCCCATGGATGTCCCCATTGATGTCCCCATTGATGTCCCCATGGATGTCCCCATGGAAGTCCCCATGGAAGTCCCCATGGATGTCCCCATGGATGTCCCCATGGATGTCCCCATGGAAGTCCCCATGGAAGTCCCCATGGATGTCCCCATGGATGTCCCCATGGATGTCCCCATTGATGTCCCCATGGATGTCCCCATGGAAGTCCCCATTGATGTCCCCATTGATGTCCCCATGGATGTCCCCATGGATGTCCCCATGGATGTCTCCATTGATGTCCCCATGGATGTCCCCATGGATGTCCCCATGGATGTCCCCATGGATGTCCCCATTGATGTCCCCATGGATGTCCCCATGGATGTCCCCATGGATGTCTCCATTGATGTCCCCATGGATGTCCCCATGGATGTCCCCATGGATGTCCCCATGGATGTCCCCATTGATGTCCCCATGGATGTCCCCATGGATGTCCCCATGGATGTCTCCATTGATGTCCCCATGGATGTCCCCATGGATGTCCCCATGGATGTCCCCATGGATGTCCCCATTGATGTCCCCATGGATGTCCCCATGGATGTCCCCATGGATGTCTCCATTGATGTCCCCATGGATGTCCCCATGGATGTCCCCATGGATGTCCCCATGGAAGTCCCCATTGATGTCCCCATTGATGTCCCCATGGATGTCCCCATGGATGTCCCCATGGATGTCTCCATTGATGTCCCCATGGATGTCCCCATGGATGTCCCCATGGATGTCCCCATGGATGTCCCCATTGATGTCCCCATGGATGTCCCCATTGATGTCCCCAATGATGTCCCCATGGATGTCCCCATGGATGTCCCCATGGATGTCCCCATGGATGTCCCCATGGATGTTCCCATGGATGTCCCCATGGATGTCTCCATTGATGTCCCCATTGATGTCCCCATGGATGTCTCCATTGATGTCCCCATGGATGTCCCCATGGATGTCCCCATGGATGTCCCCAATGATGTCCCCATGGATGTCCCCATGGATGTCCCCATGGATGTCCCCATGGATGTCTTCATGGATGTTCCCATGGATGTCCCCATGGATGTCCCCATTGATGTCCCCATGGATGTTCCCATGGATGTCCCCATGGATGTCCCCATGGATGTCCCCATGGATGTCCCCATGGATGTCCCCATGGATGTCCCCATTGATGTCCCCATGGATGTCCCCATGGATGTCCCCATGGATGTCCCCATGGATGTCCCCATGGATGTCCCCATGGATGTCCCCATGGATGTCCCCATGGATGTCCCCATGGATGTCCCCATGGATGTCCCCATGGATGTCCCCATGGATGTCCCCATGGATGTCCCCATGGATGTCCCCATGGATGTCCCCATGGATGTCCCCATTGATGTCCCCATGGATGTCCCCATGGATGTCCCCATGGATGTCCCCATGGATGTCCCCATGGATGTCCCCATGGATGTCCCCATGGATGTCCCCACGGATGTCCCCATGGATGTCCCCATGGATGTCCCCATTGATGTCCCCATGGATGTCCCCATGGATGTCCCCATGGATGTCCCCATGGATGTCCCCATGGATGTCCCCATGGATGTCCCCATGGATGTCCCCATGGATGTCCCCATGGATGTCCCCATGGATGTCCCCATGGATGTCCCCATGGATGTCCCCATTGATGTCCCCATGGATGTCCCCATGGATGTCCCCATGGATGTCCCCATGGATGTCCCCATGGATGTCCCCATTGATGTCCCCATGGATGTCCCCATGGATGTCCCCATGGATGTCCCCATGGATGTCCCCATGGATGTCCCCATGGATGTACCCATTGATGTCCCCATGGATGTCCCCATGGATGTCCCCATTGATGTCCCCATGGATGTCCCCATGGATGTCCCCATGGATGTCCCCATGGATGTCCCCATTGATGTCCCCATGGATGTCCCCATGGATGTCCCCATGGATGTCCCCATTGATGTCCCCATTGATGTCCCCATGGATGTCCCCATGGATGTCCCCATGGATGTACCCATTGATGTCCCCATGGATGTCCCCATGGATGTCCCCATGGATGTCCCCATTGATGTCCCCATGGATGTCCCCATGGATGTCCCCATGGATGTCCCCATGGATGTTACCATGGATGTCCCCATGGATGTCCCCATGGATGTCCCCATGGATGTCCCCATGGATGTTACCATGGATGTCCCCATGGATGTCCCCATTGATGTCCCCATGGATGTCCCCATGGATGTCCCCATTGATGTCCCCATGGATGTCCCCATGGATGTCCCCATGGATGTCCCCATTGATGTCCCCATGGAAGTCCTTATGGATGTCCCCATGGATGTCCCCATTGATGTCCCCATGGAAGTCCCCATGGATGTCCCCATGGATGTTACCATGGATGTCCCCATGGATGTCCCCATGGATGTCCCCATGGATGTCCCCATGGATGTCCCCATGGATGTCCCCATGGATGTCCCCATGGATGTCCCCATGGATGTCCCCATGGATGTCCCCATTGATGTCCCGAAGGATGTCCCCATGCAGGTCCCCATGGATGTCCCCATGGAAGTCCCCATGGATGTCCCCATGGATGTCCCCATGGATGTTACCATGGATGTCCCCATGGATGTCCCCATTGATGTCCCCATGGATGTCCCCATGGATGTCCCCATGGATGTCCCCATGGATATTCCCATGGATGTCCTAATGGATGTCCCCATGGATGTCCCCATGGATGTCCCCATGGATGTCCCCATGGATGTCCCCATTGATGTCCCCATGGAAGTCCCCATGGATGTCCCCATGGATGTCCCCATGGATGTCCCCATTGATGTCCCCATTGATGTCCCCATGGATGTCCCCATGGAAGTCCCCATGGAAGTCCCCATGGATGTCCCCATGGATGTCCCCATGGATGTCCCCATGGAAGTCCCCATGGAAGTCCCCATGGATGTCCCCATGGATGTCCCCATGGATGTCCCCATTGATGTCCCCATGGATGTCCCCATGGAAGTCCCCATTGATGTCCCCATTGATGTCCCCATGGATGTCCCCATGGATGTCCCCATGGATGTCTCCATTGATGTCCCCATGGATGTCCCCATGGATGTCCCCATGGATGTCCCCATGGATGTCCCCATTGATGTCCCCATGGATGTCCCCATGGATGTCCCCATGGATGTCTCCATTGATGTCCCCATGGATGTCCCCATGGATGTCCCCATGGATGTCCCCATGGATGTCCCCATTGATGTCCCCATGGATGTCCCCATGGATGTCCCCATGGATGTCTCCATTGATGTCCCCATGGATGTCCCCATGGATGTCCCCATGGATGTCCCCATGGATGTCCCCATTGATGTCCCCATGGATGTCCCCATGGATGTCCCCATGGATGTCTCCATTGATGTCCCCATGGATGTCCCCATGGATGTCCCCATGGATGTCCCCATGGAAGTCCCCATTGATGTCCCCATTGATGTCCCCATGGATGTCCCCATGGATGTCCCCATGGATGTCTCCATTGATGTCCCCATGGATGTCCCCATGGATGTCCCCATGGATGTCCCCATGGATGTCCCCATTGATGTCCCCATGGATGTCCCCATGGATGTCCCCATTGATGTCCCCATTGATGTCCCCATTGATGTCCCCATGGATGTCCCCATGGATGTCCCCATGGATGTCTCCATTGATGTCCCCATGGATGTCCCCATGGATGTCCCCATGGATGTCCCCATTGATGTCCCCATGGATGCCCCCATGGATGTCCCCATTGCTGTCCCCATGGATGTCCCCATGGATGTCCCCATGGATGTCCCCATTGATGTCCCCAATGATGTCCCCATGGATGTCCCCATGGATGTCCCCATGGATGTCCCCATGGATGTCCCCATGGATGTTCCCATGGATGTCCCCATGGATGTCTCCATTGATGTCCCCATGGATGTCCCCATGGATGTCCCCATTGATGTCCCCATGGATGTCCCCATGGATGTCCCCATGGATGTCCCCATGGATGTCCCCATGGATGTCCCCATGGATGTCCCCATGGATGTCCCCATGGATGTCCCCATGGATGTCCCCATTGATGTCCCCATGGATGCCCCCATGGATGTCTCCATTGCTGTCCCCATGGATGTCTCCATGGATGTCCCCATGGATGTCCCCATTGATGTCCCCAATGATGTCCCCATGGATGTCCCCATGGATGTCCCCATGGATGTCCCCATGGATGTCCCCATGGATGTTCCCATGGATGTCCCCATGGATGTCTCCATTGATGTCCCCATTGATGTCCCCATGGATGTCCCCATGGATGTCCCCATGGATGTCCCCATGGATGTCCCCATGGATGTCCCCAATGATGTCCCCATGGATGTCCCCATGGATGTCCCCATGGATGTCCCCATGGATGTCTTCATGGATGTTCCCATGGATGTCCCCATGGATGTCTCCATTGATGTCCCCATGGATGTCCCCATGGATGTCCCCATGGATGTCCCCATGGATGTCCACATGGATGTCCCCATGGATGTCCCCATGGATGTCCCCATGGATGTCCCCATGGATGTCCCCATGGATGTCCCCATGGATGTCCCCATTGATGTCCCCATGGATGTTCCCATGGATGTCCCCATGGATGTCCCCATGGATGTCCCCATGGATGTCCCCATGGATGTCCCCATGGATGTCCCCATGGATGTCCCCATTGATGTCCCCATGGATGTCCCCATGGATGTCCCCATGGATGTCCCCATGGATGTCCCCATGGATGTCCCCATGGATGTCCCCATGGATGTCCCCATGGATGTCCCCATGGATGTCCCCATGGATGTCCCCATGGATGTCCCCATGGATGTCCCCATGGATGTCCCCATGGATGTCCCCATGGATGTCCCCATGGATGTCCCCATTGATGTCCCCATGGATGTCCCCATGGATGTACCCATGGATGTCCCCATGGATGTCCCCATGGATGTCCCCATGGATGTCCCCATGGATGTCCCCACGGATGTCCCCATGGATGTCCCCATGGATGTCCCCATTGATGTCCCCATGGATGTCCCCATGGATGTCCCCATGGATGTCCCCATGGATGTCCCCATGGATGTCCCCATGGATGTCCCCATGGATGTCCCCATGGATGTCCCCATGGATGTCCCCATGGATGTCCCCATGGATGTCCCCATGGATGTCCCCATTGATGTCCCCATGGATGTCCCCATGGATGTCCCCATGGATGTCCCCATGGATGTCCCCATGGATGTCCCCATTGATGTCCCCATGGATGTCCCCATGGATGTCCCCATGGATGTCCCCATGGATGTCCCCATGGATGTCCCCATTGATGTCCCCATTGATGTCCCCATGGATGTCCCCATGGAAGTCCCCATTGATGTCCCCATTGATGTCCCCATGGATGTACCCATTGATGTCCCCATGGATGTCCCCATGGATGTCCCCATTGATGTCCCCATGGATGTCCCCATGGATGTCCCCATGGATGTCCCCATGGATGTCCCCATTGATGTCCCCATGGATGTCCCCATGGATGTCCCCATGGATGTCCCCATTGATGTCCCCATTGATGTCCCCATGGATGTCCCCATTGATGTCCCCATGGATGTACCCATTGATGTCCCCATGGATGTCCCCATGGATGTCCCCATGGATGTCCCCATTGATGTCCCCATGGATGTCCCCATGGATGTCCCCATGGATGTCCCCATGGATGTTACCATGGATGTCCCCATGGATGTCCCCATGGATGTCCCCATGGATGTCCCCATGGATGTTACCATGGATGTCCCCATGGATGTCCCCATTGATGTCCCCATGGATGTCCCCATGGATGTCCCCATTGATGTCCCCATGGATGTCCCCATGGATGTCCCCATGGATGTCCCCATTGATGTCCCCATGGAAGTCCTTATGGATGTCCCCATGGATGTCCCCATTGATGTCCCCATGGAAGTCCCCATGGATGTCCCCATGGATGTTACCATGGATGTCCCCATGGATGTCCCCATGGATGTCCCCATGGATGTCCCCATGGATGTCCCCATGGATGTCCCCATGGATGTCCCCATGGATGTCCCCATGGATGTCCCCATGGATGTCCCCATGGATGTCCCCATGGATGTCCCCATTGATGTCCCGAAGGATGTCCCCATGCAGGTCCCCATGGATGTCCCCATGGAAGTCCCCATGGATGTCCCCATGGATGTCCCCATGGATGTCCCCATGGATGTTACCATGGATGTCCCCATGGATGTCCCCATTGATGTCCCCATGGATGTCCCCATGGATGTCCCCATGGATGTCCCCATGGATATTCCCATGGATGTCCTAATGGATGTCCCCATGGATGTCCCCATGGATGTCCCCATGGATGTCCCCATGGATGTCCCCATTGATGTCCCCATGGAAGTCCCCATGGATGTCCCCATGGATGTCCCCATGGATGTCCCCATTGATGTCCCCATTGATGTCCCCATGGATGTCCCCATGGAAGTCCCCATGGAAGGCCCCATGGATGTCCCCATGGATGTCCCCATGGATGTCCCCATGGAAGTCCCCATGGAAGTCCCCATGGATGTCCCCATGGATGTCCCCATGGATGTCCCCATTGATGTCCCCATTGATGTCCCCATTGATGTCCCCATGGAAGTCCCCATGGATGTCCCCATTGATGTCCCCATTGATGTCCCCATGGATGTCCCCATGGATGTCCCCATGGATGTCCCCATGGATGTCCCCATGGATGTCCCCATTGATGTCCCCATGGATATCCCCATGGATGTCCCCATGGATGTCCCCATGGATGTCCCCATGGATGTCCCCATGGATGTCCCCATGGATGTCCCCATGGGGGTCCCCATGGATGTCCCCATGGATGTCCCCATGGATGTCCCCATGGATGTCCCCATGGATGTCCCCATGGATGTCCCCATTGATGTCCCCATGGATGTCCCCATGGATGTCCCCATGGATGTCCCCATGGATGTCCCCATGGATGTCCCCATGGATGTCCCCATGGATGTCCCCATGGATGTCCCCATGGATGTCCCCATGGATGTCCCCATGGATGTCCCCATGGATGTCCCCATGGATGTCCCCATGGATGTCCCCATGGATGTCCCCATGGATGTCCCCATGGATGTCCCCATTGATGTCCCGAAGGATGTCCCCATGCAGGTCCCCATGGATGTCCCCATGGAAGTCCCCATGGATGTCCCCATGGATGTCCCCATGGATGTCCCCATGGATGTTACCATGGATGTCCCCATGGATGTCCCCATTGATGTCCCCATGGATGTCCCCATGGATGTCCCCATGGATGTCCCCATGGATATTCCCATGGATGTCCTAATGGATGTCCCCATGGATCTCCCCATGGATGTCCCCATGGATGTCCCCATGGATGTCCCCATTGATGTCCCCATGGAAGTCCCCATGGATGTCCCCATGGATGTCCCCATGGATGTCCCCATTGATGTCCCCATTGATGTCCCCATGGATGTCCCCATGGAAGTCCCCATGGAAGTCCCCATGGATGTCCCCATGGATGTCCCCATGGATGTCCCCATGGAAGTCCCCATGGAAGTCCCCATGGATGTCCCCATGGATGTCCCCATGGATGTCCCCATTGATGTCCCCATTGATGTCCCCATTGATGTCTTCATGGAAGTCCCCATGGATGTCCCCATTGATGTCCCCATTGATGTCCCCATGGATGTCCCCATGGATGTCCCCATGGATGTCCCCATGGATGTCCCCATGGATGTCCCCATTGATGTCCCCATGGATATCCCCATGGATGTCCCCATGGATGTCCCCATGGATGTCCCCATGGATGTCCCCATGGATGTCCCCATGGATGTCCCCATGGGGGTCCCCATGGATGTCCCCATGGATGTCCCCATGGATGTCCCCATGGATGTCCCCATGGATGTCCCCATGGATGTCCCCATTGATGTCCCCATGGATGTCCCCATGGATGTCCCCATGGATGTCCCCATGGATGTCCCCATGGATGTCCCCATGGATGTCCCCATGGATGTCCCCATGGATGTCCCCATGGATGTCCCCATGGATGTCCCCATGGATGTCCCCATGGATGTCCCCATGGATGTCCCCATGGATGTCCCCATGGATGTCCCCATGGATGTCCCCATGGATGTCCCCATGGATGTCCCCATGGATGTCCCCATTGATGTCCCCATGGATGTCCCCATGGATGTCCCCATGGATGTCCCCATGGATGTCCCCATGGATGTCCCCACGGATGTCCCCATGGATGTCCCCATTGATGTCCCCACGGATGTCCCCATGGATGTCCCCATGGATGTCCCCATTGATGTCCCCATGGATGTCCCCATGGATGTCCCCATGGATGTCCCCATGGATGTCCCCATGGATGTACCCATGGATGTCCCCATTGATGTCCCCATGGATGTCCCCATTGATGTCCCCATGGAAGTCCCCATGGATGTCCCCATTGATGTCCCCATGGATGTCCCCATGGATGTCCCCATGGATGTCCCCATGGATGTCCCCATGGATGTCCCCATGGATGTCCCCATTGATGTCCCCATTGATGTCCCCATGGATGTCCCCATGGATGTCCCCATTGATGTCCCCATGGATGTCCCCATGGATGTCCCCATGGATGTCCCCATGGAAGTCCCCATGGATGTCCCCATGGATGTCCCCATGGATGTCCCCATGGATGTCCCCATGGATGTCCCCATGGAAGTCCCCATGGATGTCCCCATGGATGTCCCCATTGATGTCCCCATGGATGTCCCCATGGATGTCCCCATGGATGTCCCCATGGAAGTCCCCAGGGAGGTCCCCATTGATGTCCCCATGGATGTCCCCATGGATGTCCCCATGGATGTCCCCATGGATGTCCCCATGGATGTCCCCATGGATGTCCCCATGGATGTCCCCATGGATGTCCCCATGGATGTCCCCATTGTTGTCCCCATTGATGTCCCCATGGATGTCCCCATGGATGTCCCCATGGATGTCCCCATGGATGTCCCCATGGATGTCCCCATGGATGTCCCCATTGATGTCCCCATTGATGTCCCCATGGATGTCCCCATGGATGTCCCCATTGATGTACCCATGGATGTCCCCATGGATGTCCCCATGGATGTCCCCATGGATGTCCCCATGGAAGTCCCCATGGATGTCCCCATGGATGTCCCCATGGATGTCCCCATGGATGTCCCCATGGATGTCCCCATTGATGTCCCCGTGGATGTCCCCATGGATGTCCCCATGGATGTCCCCATGGATGTCCCCATGGATGTCCCCATGGATGTCCCCATTGATGTCCCCATGGATGTCCCCATGGATGTCCCCATGGATGTCCCCATGGATGTCCCCATGGATGTCCCCATGGATGTCCCCATGGATGTCCCCATGGATGTCCCCATTGATGTCCCCATGGATGTCCCCATTGATGTCCCCATGGATGTCCCCATGGATGTCCCCCTGGATGTCCCCACGGATGTCCCCATTGATGTCCCCATGGATGTCCCCATTGATGTCCCCATGGATGTCCCCATGGATGTCCCCATGGATGTCCCCATGGAAGTCCCCATTGATGTCCCCATTGATGTCCCCATTGATGTCCCCATGGATGTCCCCATGGATGTCCCCATGTATGTCCCCATGGAAGTCCCCATTGATGTCCCCATGGATGGCCCCATTGATGTCCCCATGAATGTCCCCATTGATGTCCCCATGGATGTCCCCATTGATGTCCCCATGGATGGCCCCATGGGTGTCCCCATTGATGTCCCCATTGATGTCCCCATTGTTGTCCCCATGGATGTCCCCATGGATGTCCCCATGGATGGCCCCATGGATGTCCCCATGGATGTCCCCATGGGTGTCCCCATGGATGTCCCCATGGATGTCCCCATGGATGTCCCCATGGATGTCCCCATGGATGTCCCCATTGATGTCCCCATGGATGTCCCCATGGATGTCCCCATTGTTGTCCCCATGGATGTCCCCATGGATGTCCCCATGGAAGTCCCCATTGATGTCCCCATGGATGTCCCCATTGATGTCCCCATGGATGTCCCCATTGATGTCCCCATTGATGTCCCCATTGATGTCCCCATGGATGTCCCCATGGATGTCCCCATGGATGTCCCCATGGATGTCCCCATGGATGTCCCCATGGATGTCCCCATGGATGTCCCCATTGATGTCCCCATGGATGTCCCCATGGATGTCCCCATGGATGGCCCCATAGATGTCCCCATTGATGTCCCCATGGATGTCCCCATTGATGCCCCCATGGATGTCCCCATTGTTGTCCCCATGGATGTCCCCATTGATGTCCCCATGGATGTCCCCATGGATGTCCCCATGGATGTCCCCATTGATGTCCCCATTGATGTCCCCATGGATGTCCCCATTGATGTCCCCATTGATGTCCCCATTGATGTCCCCATTGATGTCCCCATTGATGTCCCCATGGATGTCCCCATTGATGTCCCCATTGATGTCCCCATTGATGTCCCCATTGATGTCCCCATGGATGTCCCCATGGATGTCCCCATGGATGTCCCGGATGTCCCCATTGATGTCCCCATTGTTGTCCCCATGGATGTCCCCATGGATGTCCCCATGGATGGCCCCATGGATGTCCCCATGGATGTCCCCATGGGTGTCCCCATGGATGTCCCCATGGATGTCCCCATGGATGTCCCCATGGATGTCCCCATGGATGTCCCCATTGATGTCCCCATGGAAGTCCCCATTGATGTCCCCATGGATGTCCCCATTGATGTCCCCATGGATGTCCCCATGGAAGTCCCCATTGATGTCCCCATGGATGTCCCCATTGATGTCCCCATGGATGTCCCCATTGATGTCCCCATTGATGTCCCCATGGATGTCCCCATGGATGTCCCCATGGATGTCCCCATGGATGTCCCCATGGATGTCCCCATGGATGTCCCCATGGATGTCCCCATTGATGTCCCCATGGATGTCCCCATGGATGTCCCCATTGATGTCCCCATTGATGTCCCCATGGATGTCCCCATTGATGTCCCCATTGATGTCCCCATTGATGTCCCCATGGATGTCCCCATGGATGTCCCCATTGATGTCCCCATGGATGTCCCCATGGATGTCCCCATTGATGTCCCCATTGATGTCCCCATTGATGTCCTCATGGATGTCCCCATGGATGTCCCCATGGATGTCCCCATGGATGTCCCCATGGATGTCCCCATGGATGTCCCCATTGATGTCCCCATGGATGTCCCCATTGATGTCCCCATGGATGTCCCCATGGATGTCCCCATGGATGTCCCCATTGATGTCCCCATGGATGTCCCCATGGATGTCCCCATGGATGTCCCCATTGATGTCCCCATGGAAGTCCCCATGGATGTCCCCATGGATGTCCCCATTGATGTCCCCATGGAAGTCCCCATGGATGTCCCCATGGATGTCCCCATGGATGTCCCCATGGATGTCCCCATTGATGTCCCCATGGATGTCCCCATGGATGTTACCATGGATGTCCCCATGGATGTCCCCATTGATGTCCCCATGGATGTCCCCATGGATGTTACCATGGATGTCCCCATGGATGTCTCCATGGATGTCCCCATGGATGTCCCCATGGATGTCCCCATGGATGTCCCCATGGATGTCCCCATGGATGTCCCCATTGATGTCCCGAAGGATGTCCCCATGCAGGTCCCCATGGATGTCCCCATGGATGTCCCCATGGATGTTACCATGGATGTCCCCATGGATGTCCCCATGGAAGTCCCCATTGATGTCCCCATGGATGGCCCCATTGATGTCCCCATGAATGTCCCCATTGATGTCCCCATGGATGTCCCCATTGATGTCCCCATGGATGGCCCCATGGGTGTCCCCATTGATGTCCCCATTGATGTCCCCATTGTTGTCCCCATGGATGTCCCCATGGATGTCCCCATGGATGGCCCCATGGATGTCCCCATGGATGTCCCCATGGGTGTCCCCATGGATGTCCCCATGGATGTCCCCATGGATGTCCCCATGGATGTCCCCATGGATGTCCCCATTGATGTCCCCATGGATGTCCCCATGGATGTCCCCATTGTTGTCCCCATGGATGTCCCCATGGATGTCCCCATGGAAGTCCCCATTGATGTCCCCATGGATGTCCCCATTGATGTCCCCATGGATGTCCCCATTGATGTCCCCATTGATGTCCCCATGGATGTCCCCATGGATGTCCCCATGGATGTCCCCATGGATGTCCCCATGGATGTCCCCATGGATGTCCCCATGGATGTCCCCATGGATGTCCCCATTGATGTCCCCATGGATGTCCCCATGGATGTCCCCATGGATGGCCCCATAGATGTCCCCATTGATGTCCCCATGGATGTCCCCATTGATGCCCCCATGGATGTCCCCATGGATGTCCCCATGGATGTCCCCATTGATGTCCCCATGGATGTCCCCATGGATGTCCCCATGGATGTCCCCATTGATGTCCCCATTGATGTCCCCATGGATGTCCCCATTGATGTCCCCATTGATGTCCCCATTGATGTCCCCATTGATGTCCCCATTGATGTCCCCATAGATGTCCCCATTGATGTCCCCATTGATGTCCCCATTGATGTCCCCATTGATGTCCCCATGGATGTCCCCATGGATGTCCCCATGGATGTCCCGGATGTCCCCATGGATGTCCCCATGGATGTCCCCATGGATGTCCCCATGGATGTCCCCATGGATGTCCCCATGGATGTCCCCATGGATGTCCCCATGGATGTCCCCATTGATGTCCCCATGGATGTCCCCATGGATGTCCCCATTGATGTCCCCATTGATGTCCCCATGGATGTCCCCATGGATGTCCCCATTGATGTCCCCATTGATGTCCCCATTGATGTCCCCATGGATGTCCCCATGGATGTCCCCATTGATGTCCCCATGGATGTCCCCATGGATGTCCCCATTGATGTCCCCATTGATGTCCCCATTGATGTCCTCATGGATGTCCCCATGGATGTCCCCATGGATGTCCCCATGGATGTCCTCATGGATGTCCCCATTGATGTCCCCATGGATGTCCCCATGGATGTCCCCATGGATGTCCCCATTGATGTCCCCATGGATGTCCCCATGGATGTCCCCATGGATGTCCCCATTGATGTCCCCATGGAAGTCCCCATGGATGTCCCCATGGATGTCCCCATTGATGTCCCCATGGAAGTCCCCATGGATGTCCCCATGGATGTTACCATGGATGTCCCCATGGATGTCCCCATTGATGTCCCCATGGATGTCCCCATGGATGTTACCATGGATGTCCCCATGGATGTCCCCATTGATGTCCCCATGGATGTCCCCATGGATGTTACCATGGATGTCCCCATGGATGTCCCCATGGATGTCCCCATGGATGTCCCCATGGATGTCCCCATGGATGTCCCCATGGATGTCCCCATGGATGTCCCCATGGATGTCCCCATTGATGTCCCGAAGGATGTCCCCATGCAGGTCCCCATGGATGTCCCCATGGAAGTCCCCATGGATGTCCCCATGGATGTCCCCATGGATGTCCCCATGGATGTTACCATGGATGTCCCCATGGATGTCCCCATTGATGTCCCCATGGATGTCCCCATGGATGTCCCCATGGATGTCCCCATGGATATTCCCATGGATGTCCCCATGGATGTCCCCATGGATGTCCCCATGGATGTCCCCATGGATGTCCCCATGGATGTCCCCATGGAAGTCCCCATGGATGTCCCCGTGGATGTCCCCATGGGTGTCCCCATTGATGTCCCCATGGATGTCCCCATGGATGTCCCCATGGAAGTCCCCATGGAAGTCCCCATTGATGTCCCCATGGATGTCCCCATGGATGTCCCCATGGAAGTCCCCATGGAAGTCCCCATGGATGTCCCCATGGATGTCCCCATGGATGTCCCCATGGATGTCCCCATTGATGTCCCCATTGATGTCCCCATGGAAGTCCCCATGGATGTCCCCATTGATGTCCCCATTGACGTCCCCATGGATGTCCCCATGGATGTCCCCATGGATGTCCCCATGGATGTCCCCATTGATGTCCCCATGGATGTCCCCATGGATGTCCCCATGGATGTCCCCATGGATGTCCCCATGGATGTCCCCATGGATGTCCCCATGGATGTCCCCATGGGGGTCCCCATGGATGTCCCCATGGATGTCCCCATGGATGTCCCCATGGATGTCCCCATGGATGTCCCCATGGATGTCCCCATGGATGTCCCCATGGATGTCCCCATGGATGTCCCCATTGATGTCCCCATGGATGTCCCCATGGATGTCCCCATGGGGGTCCCCATGGATGTCCCCATGGATGTCCCCATGGATGTCCCCATGGATGTCCCCATGGATGTCCCCATGGATGTCCCCATGGATGTCCCCATGGATGTCCCCATGGATGTCCCCATGGATGTCCCCATGGATGTCCCCATGGATGTCCCCATGGATGTCCCCATGGAAGTCCCCATGGATGTCCCCATGGATGTCCCCATGGATGTCCCCATGGATGTCCCCATGGATGTCCCCATGGATGTCCCCATTGATGTCCCCATGGATGTCCCCATGGATGTCCCCATTGATGTCCCCATGGATGTCCCCATGGATGTCCCCATGGATGTCCCCATGGATGTCCCCATGGATGTCCCCACGGATGTCCCCATGGATGTCCCCATGGATGTCCCCATGGATGTCCCCATGGATGTCCCCATGGATGTCCCCATTGATGTCCCCATTGATGTCCCCATGGATGTCCCCATGGATGTCCCCATGGATGTCCCCATGGATGTACCCATTGATGTCCCCATGGATGTCCCCATGGATGTCCCCATTGATGTCCCCATGGAAGTCCCCATGGATGTCCCCATTGATGTCCCCATGGATGTCCCCATGGATGTCCCCATGGATGTCCCCATGGATGTCCCCATGGATGTCCCCATGGATGTCCCCATGGATGTCCCCATTGATGTCCCCATTGATGTCCCCATTGATGTCCCCATGGATGTCCCCATGGATGTCCCCATGGATGTCCCCATGGATGTCCCCATGGATGTCCCCATTGATGTCCCCATGGAAGTCCCCATGGATGTCCCCATTGATGTCCCCATGGATGTCCCCATGGATGTCCCCATGGATGTCCCCATGGATGTCCCCATGGATGTCCCCATTGATGTCCCCATGGATGTCCCCATGGATGTCCCCATGGATGTCCCCATGGAAGTCCCCATGGATGTCCCCATTGATGTCCCCATGGATGTCCCCATGGATGTCCCCATGGATGTCCCCATGGATGTCCCCATGGATGTCCCCATGGATGTCCCCATTGATGTCCCCATGGATGTCCCCATGGATGTCCCCATTGATGTCCCCATTGATGTCCCCATGGATGTCCCCATGGATGTCCCCATTGATGTCCCCATGGATGTCCCCATGGATGTCCCCATTGATGTCCCCATTGATGTCCCCATGGATGTCCCCATGGATGTCCCCATTGATGTACCCATGGATGTCCCCATGGATGTCCCCATGGATGTCCCCATGGATGTCCCCATGGAAGTCCCCATGGATGTCCCCATGGATGTCCCCATGGATGTCCCCATGGATGTCCCCATTGATGTCCCCGTGGATGTCCCCATGGATGTCCCCATGGATTTCCCCATGGATGTCCCCATGGATGTCCCCATGGATGTCCCCATTGATGTCCCCATTGATGTCCCCATGGATGTCCCCATGGATGTCCCCATGGATGTCCCCATGGATGTCCCCATGGATGTCCCCATGGATGTCCCCATGGATGTCCCCATTGATGTCCCCATGGATGTCCCCATTGATGTCCCCATGTATGTCCCCATGGATGTCCCCCTGGATGTCCCCACGGATGTCCCCATTGATGTCCCCATGGATGTCCCCATTGATGTCCCCATGGATGTCCCCATTGATGTCCCCATGGATGTCCCCACGGATGTCCCCATGGATGTCCCCATGGATGTCCCCACGGATGTCCCCATTGATGTCCCCATGGATGTCCCCATTGATGTCCCCATGGATGTCCCCATGGATGTCCCCATGGATGTCCCCATGGAAGTCCCCATTGATGTCCCCATTGATGTCCCCATTGATGTCCCCATGGATGTCCCCATGGATGTCCCCATGGATGTCCCCATGGAAGTCCCCATTGATGTCCCCATGGATGTCCCCATTGATGTCCCCATGGATGGCCCCATGGGTGTCCCCATTGATGTCCCCATTGATGTCCCCATGGATGTCCCCATGGATGTCCCCATGGATGTCCCCATGGATGTCCCCATGGATGTCCCCATGGATGTCCCCATGGATGTCCCCATGGGGGTCCCCATGGATGTCCCCATGGATGTCCCCATGGATGTCCCCATGGATGTCCCCATGGATGTCCCCATGGATGTCCCCATGGATGTCCCCATGGATGTCCCCATGGATGTCCCCATTGATGTCCCCATGGATGTCCCCATGGATGTCCCCATGGGGGTCCCCATGGATGTCCCCATGGATGTCCCCATGGATGTCCCCATGGATGTCCCCATGGATGTCCCCATGGATGTCCCCATGGATGTCCCCATGGATGTCCCCATGGATGTCCCCATGGATGTCCCCATGGATGTCCCCATGGATGTCCCCATGGAAGTCCCCATGGATGTCCCCATGGATGTCCCCATGGATGTCCCCATGGATGTCCCCATGGATGTCCCCATGGATGTCCCCATTGATGTCCCCATTGATGTCCCCATGGATGTCCCCATTGATGTCCCCATGGATGTCCCCATGGATGTCCCCATGGATGTCCCCATGGATGTCCCCATGGATGTCCCCACGGATGTCCCCATGGATGTCCCCATGGATGTCCCCATGGATGTCCCCATGGATGTCCCCATGGATGTCCCCATTGATGTCCCCATTGATGTCCCCATGGATGTCCCCATGGATGTCCCCATGGATGTCCCCATGGATGTACCCATTGATGTCCCCATGGATGTCCCCATGGATGTCCCCATTGATGTCCCCATGGAACTCCCCATGGATGTCCCCATTGATGTCCCCATGGATGTCCCCATGGATGTCCCCATGGATGTCCCCATGGATGTCCCCATGGATGTCCCCATGGATGTCCCCATGGATGTCCCCATTGATGTCCCCATTGATGTCCCCATTGATGTCCCCATGGATGTCCCCATGGATGTCCCCATGGATGTCCCCATGGATGTCCCCATGGATGTCCCCATTGATGTCCCCATGGAAGTCCCCATGGATGTCCCCATTGATGTCCCCATGGATGTCCCCATGGATGTCCCCATGGATGTCCCCATGGATGTCCCCATGGATGTCCCCATTGATGTCCCCATGGATGTCCCCATGGATGTCCCCATGGATGTCCCCATGGAAGTCCCCATGGATGTCCCCATTGATGTCCCCATGGATGTCCCCATGGATGTCCCCATGGATGTCCCCATGGATGTCCCCATGGATGTCCCCATGGATGTCCCCATTGATGTCCCCATGGATGTCCCCATGGATGTCCCCATTGATGTCCCCATTGATGCCCCCATGGATGTCCCCATGGATGTCCCCATGGATGTCCCCATTGATGTCCCCATTGATGTCCCCATGGATGTCCCCATGGATGTCCCCATGGAAGTCCCCATGGATGTCCCCATGGATGTCCCCATGGATGTCCCCATGGATGTCCCCATTGATGTCCCCGTGGATGTCCCCATGGATGTCCCCATGGATTTCCCCATGGATGTCCCCATGGATGTCCCCATGGATGTCCCCATTGATGTCCCCATTGATGTCCCCATGGATGTCCCCATGGATGTCCCCATGGATGTCCCCATGGATGTCCCCATGGATGTCCCCATGGATGTCCCCATGGATGTCCCCATGGATGTCCCCATTGATGTCCCCATGGATGTCCCCATTGATGTCCCCATGTATGTCCCCATGGATGTCCCCCTGGATGTCCCCACGGATGTCCCCATTGATGTCATCATTGATGTCCCCATGGATGTCCCCATTGATGTCCCCATGGATGTCCCCACGGATGTCCCCATGGATGTCCCCATGGATGTCACCACGGATGTCCCCATTGATGTCTCCATGGATGTCCCCATTGATGTCCCCATGGATGTCCCCATGGATGTCCCCATGGATGTCCCCATGGAAGTCCCCATTGATGTCCCCATTGATGTCCCCATTGATGTCCCCATGGATGTCCCCATGGATGTCCCCATGGATGTCCCCATGGATGTCCCCATTGATGTCCCCATGGATGTCCCCATTGATGTCCCCATGGATGGCCCCATGGGTGTCCCCATTGATGTCCCCATTGATGTCCCCATTGTTGTCCCCATGGATGTCCCCATGGATGTCCCCATGGATGGCCCCATGGATGTCCCCATGGATGTCCCCATGGGTGTCCCCATGGATGTCCCCATGGATGTCCCCATGGATGTCCCCATGGATGTCCCCATGGATGTTCCCATGGATGTCCCCATGGATGGCCCCATTGATGTACCCATTGATGTCCCCATTGATGTCCCCATGGATGTCCCCATTGATGTCCCCATGGATGGCCCCATGGGTGTCCCCATTGATGTCCCCATTGATGTCCCCATTGTTGTCCCCATGGATGTCCCCATGGATGTCCCCATGGATGGCCCCATGGATGTCCCCATGGATGTCCCCATGGGTGTCCCCATGGATGTCCCCATGGATGTCCCCATGGATGTCCCCATGGATGTCCCCATGGATGTTCCCATGGATGTCCCCATGGATGTCCCCATGGATGTCCCCATGGATGTCCCCATTGATGTCCCCATGGATGTCCCCATGGATGTCCCCATTGTTGTCCCCATGGATGTCCCCATGGATGTCCCCATGGAAGTCCCCATTGATGTCCCCATGGATGTCCCCATTGATGTCCCCATGGATGTCCCCATTGATGTCCCCATTGATGTCCCCATTGATGTCCCCATGGATGTCCCCATTGATGTCCCCATTGATGTCCCCATTGATGTTCCCATTGATGTCCCCATGGATGTCCCCATTGATGTCCCCATTGATGTCCCCATTGATGTCCCCATTGATGTCCCCATGGATGTCCCCATGGATGTCCCCATGGATGTCCCCATGGATGTCCCCATGGATGTCCCCATGGATGTCCCCATGGATGTCCCCATGGATGTCCCCATGGATGTCCCCATGGATGTCCCCATGGATGTCCCCATGGATGTCCCCATTGATGTCCCCATGGATGTCCCCATGGATGTCCCCATGGATGGCCCCATAGATGTCCCCATTGATGTCCCCATGGATGTCCCCATTGATGCCCCCATGGATGTCCCCATGGATGTCCCCATGGATGTCCCCACGGATGTCCCCATTGATGTCCCCACGGATGTCCCCATGGATGTCCCCATGGATGTCCCCATTGATGTCCCCATGGATGTCCCCATGGATGTCCCCATTGATGTCCCCATTGATGTCCCCATTGATGTTCCCATTGATGTCCCCATGGATGTCCCCATTGATGTCCCCATTGATGTCCCCATTGATGTCCCCATTGATGTCCCCATGGATGTCCCCATGGATGTCCCCATGGATGTCCCGGATGTCCCCATGGATGTCCCCATGGATGTCCCCATGGATGTCCCCATGGATGTCCCCATGGATGTCCCCATGGATGTCCCCATGGATGTCCCCATTGATGTCCCCATGGATGTCCCCATGGATGTCCCCATTGATGTCCCCATGGATGTCCCCATTGATGTCCCCATGGATGTCCCCATTGATGTCCCCATTGATGTCCCCATGGATGTCCCCATGGATGTCCCCATTGATGTCCCCATGGATGTCCCCATGGATGTCCCCATTGATGTCCCCATTGATGTCCCCATTGATGTCCTCATGGATGTCCCCATGGATGTCCCCATGGATGTCCCCATGGATGTCCCCATGGATGTCCCCATGGATGTCCCCATGGATGTCCCCATGGATGTCCCCATGGATGTCCCCATTGATGTCCCCATTGATGTCCCCATGGATGTCCCCATGGATGTCCCCATGGATGTCCCCATGGATGTCCCCATGGATGTCCCCATGGATGTCCCCATGGATGTCCCCATAGATGTCCCCATGGATGTCCCCATGGATGTCCCCATGGATGTCCCCATTGATGTCCCCATGGATGTCCCCATGGATGTCCCCATTGATGTCCCCATGGATGTCCCCACGGATGTCCCCATTGATGTCCCCATGGATGTCCCCACGGATGTCCCCATGGATGTCCCCATGGATGTCCCCACGGATGTCCCCATTGATGTCCCCATGGATGTCCCCACGGATGTCCCCATGGATGTCCCCATGGATGTCCCCATTGATGTCCCCATGGATGTCCCCATGGATGTCCCCATGGATGTCCCCATGGATGTCCCCATTGATGTCCCCATTGATGTCCCCATTGATGTCCCCATGGATGTCCCCATTGATGTCCCCATTGATGTCCCCATTGATGTCCCCATGGATGTCCCCATGGATGTCCCCATGGATGTCCCCATGGATGTCCCCATGGATGTCCCCATGGATGTCCCCATGGATGTCCCCATGGATGTCCCCATGGATGTCCCCATGGATGTCCCCATGGATGTCCCCATTGATGTCCCCATGGATGTCCCCATGGATGTCCCCATTGATGTCCCCATGGATGTCCCCATTGATGTCCCCATGGATGTCCCCATTGATGTCCCCATTGATGTCCCCATGGATGTCCCCATGGATGTCCCCATTGATGTCCCCATTGATGTCCCCATGGATGTCCCCATGGATGTCCCCATTGATGTCCCCATTGATGTCCCCATTGATGTCCTCATGGATGTCCCCATGGATGTCCCCATGGATGTCCCCATGGATGTCCCCATGGATGTCCCCATGGATGTCCCCATGGATGTCCCCATGGATGTCCCCATTGATGTCCCCATGGATGTCCCCATGGATGTCCCCATTGATGTCCCCATGGATGTCCCCATTGATGTCCCCATGGATGTCCCCATTGATGTCCCCATTGATGTCCCCATGGATGTCCCCATGGATGTCCCCATTGATGTCCCCATGGATGTCCCCATGGATGTCCCCATTGATGTCCCCATTGATGTCCCCATTGATGTCCTCATGGATGTCCCCATGGATGTCCCCATGGATGTCCCCATGGATGTCCCCATGGATGTCCCCATGGATGTCCCCATGGATGTCCCCATGGATGTCCCCATGGATGTCCCCATTGATGTCCCCATTGATGTCCCCATGGATGTCCCCATGGATGTCCCCATGGATGTCCCCATGGATGTCCCCATGGATGTCCCCATGGATGTCCCCATGGATGTCCCCATAGATGTCCCCATGGATGTCCCCATGGATGTCCCCATGGATGTCCCCATTGATGTCCCCATGGATGTCCCCATGGATGTCCCCATTGATGTCCCCATGGATGTCCCCACGGATGTCCCCATTGATGTCCCCATGAATGTCCCCACGGATGTCCCCATGGATGTCCCCATGGATGTCCCCACGGATGTCCCCATTGATGTCCCCATGGATGTCCCCATGGATGTCCCCATGGATGTCCCCATGGATGTCCCCATTGATGTCCCCATTGATGTCCCCATTGATGTCCCCATGGATGTCCCCATTGATGTCCCCATTGATGTCCCCATTGATGTCCCCATGGATGTCCCCATGGATGTCCCCATGGATGTCCCCATTGATGTCCCCATTGATGTCCCCATGGATGTCCCCATGGATGTCCCCATGGATGTCCCCATGGATGTCCCCATGGATGTCCCCATGGATGTCCCCATGGATGTCCCCATGGATGTCCCCATTGATGTCCCCATGGATGTCCCCATGGATGTCCCCATTGATGTCCCCATGGATGTCCCCATGGATGTCCCCATTGATATCCCCATTGATGTCCCCATTGATGTCCTCATGGATGTCCCCATGGATGTCCCCATGGATGTCCCCATGGATGTCCCCATGGATGTCCCCATGGATGTCCCCATGGATGTCCCCATGGATGTCCCCATGGATGTCCCCATTGATGTCCCCATTGATGTCCCCATGGATGTCCCCATGGATGTCCCCATGGATGTCCCCATGGATGTCCCCATGGATGTCCCCATTGATGTCCCCATGGATGTCCCCACGGATGTCCCCATGGATGTCCCCATGGATGTCCCCATGGATGTCCCCATGGATGTCCCCATTGATGTACCCACGGATGTCCCCATTGATGTCTTCACGGATGTCCCCATGGATGTCCCCATGGATGTCCCCATGGATGTCCCCATGGATGTCCCCATTGATGTCCCCATGGATGTCCCCATGGATGTCCCCATTGATGTCCCCATTGATGTCCCCATTGATGTCCCCATGGATGTCCCCATTGATGTCCCCATGGATGTCCCCATTGATGTCCCCATGGACGTCCCCATTGATGTCCCCATGGATGTCCCGGATGTCCCCATGGATGTCCCCATGGATGTCCCCATGGATGTCCCCATGGATGTCCCCATGGATGTCCCCATGGATGTCCCCATGGATGTCCCCGTTGATGTCCCCATGGATGTCCCCATGGATGTCCCCATTGATGTCCCCATGGATGTCCCCATTGATGTCCCCATGGATGTCCCCATTGATGTCCCCATTGATGTCCCCATGGATGTCCCGGATGTCCCCATGGATGTCCCCATGGATGTCCCCACGGATGTCCCCATGGATGTCCCCATGGATGTCCCCACGGATGTCCCCATGGATGTCCCCATTGATGTCCCCATGGATGTCCCCATGGATGTCCCCATTGATGTCCCCATTGATGTCCCCATTGATGTCCCCATTGATGTCCCCATGGATGTCCCCATTGATGTCCCCATGGATGTCCCCATGGATGTCCCCATTGATGTCCCCATGGATGTCCCCATTGATGTCCCCATGGATGTCCCGGATGTCCCCATGGATGTCCCCATGGATGTCCCCATGGATGTCCCCATGGATGTCCCCATGGATGTCCCCATGGATGTCCCCATGGATGTCCCCATGGATGTCCTCATTGATGTCCCCATGGATGTCCCCATGGATGTCCCCATTGATGTCCCCATGGATGTCCCCATTGATGTCCCCATGGATGTCCCCATTGATGTCCCCATTGATATCCCCATTGATGTCCCCATGGATGTCCCCATGGATGTCCCCATTGATGTCCCCATGGATGTCCCCATGGATGTCCCCATGGATGTCCCCATGGATGTCCCCATGGATGTCCCCATTGATGTCCCCATGGATGTCCCCACGGATGTCCCCATTGATGTCCCCATGGATGTCCCCATTGATGTCCCCATGGATGTCCCCACGGATGTCCCCATTGATGTCCCCACGGATGTCCCCATGGATGTCCCCATGGATGTCCCCATGGATGTCCCCATGGATGTCCCCATGGATGTCCCCATGGATGTCCCCATTGATGTCCCCATTGATGTCCCCATTGATGTCCCCATTGATGTCCCCATTGATGTCCCCATGGATGTCCCCATTGATGTCCCCATTGATGTCCCCACGGATGTCCCCATGGATGTCCCCATGGATGTCCCCATGGATGTCCCCATGGATGTCCCCATGGATGTCCCCATTGATGTCCCCATGGATGTCCCCATGGATGTCCCCATGGATGTCCCCATGGATGTCCCCATTGATGTCCCCATGGATGTCCCCATGGATGTCCCCATGGATGTCCCCATGGATGTCTCCATTGATGTCCCCATTGATGCCCCATGGATGTCCCCATGGATGTCCCCATTGATGTCCCCATGGATGTCCCCATTGATGTCCCCATGGATGTCCCCATGGATGTCCCCATTGATGTCCCCATTGATGTCCCCATGGATGTCCCCATGGATGTCCCCATGGATGTCCCCATGGATGTCCCCATGGATGTCCCCATGGATGTCCCCATTGATGTCCCCATGGATGTCCCCATGGATGTTGCCATGGATGTCCCCATGGATGTCCCCATAGATGTCCCCATGGATGTCCCCATGGATGTCCCCATGGATGTCCCCATTGATGTCCCCATTGATGTCCCCATGCATGTCCCCATTGATGTCCCCATGGATGTCCCCATGGATGTCCCCATTGATGTCCCCATGCATGTCCCCATGGATGTTACCATGGATGTCCCCATGGATGTCCCCATTGATGTCCCCATGGATGTCCCCATGGATGTCCCCATGGATGTCCCCATTGATGTCCCCATGGATGTCCCCATGGAAGTCCCCATTGATGTGTCCATGGATGTCCCCATGGATGTCCCCATTGATGTCCCCATTGATGTCCCCATGGATGTCCCCATGGATGTCCCCATGGATGTCCCCATGGATGTCCCCATGGATGTCCCCATGGAAGTCCCCATGGATGTCCCCATTGATGTCCCCATTGATGTCCCCATGGATGTCCCCATGGATGTCCCCATTGATGTCCCCATGGATGTCTCCATTGATGTCCCCATGGATGTCCCCATGGATGTCCCCATTGATGTCCCCATGGATGTCCCCATGGATGTCCCCATGGATGTCCCCATGGATGTCTCCATTGATGTCCCCATTGATGCCCCATGGATGTCCCCATGGATGTCCCCATTGATGTCCCCATGGATGTCCCCATGGATGTCCCCATGGATGTCCCCATGGATGTCCCCATTGATGTCCCCATTGATGTCCCCATTGATGTCCCCATGGATGTCCCCATAGATGTCCCCATGGATGTCCCCATGGATGTCCCCATTGATGTCCCCATTGATGTCCCCATGGATGTCCCCATGGATGTCCCCATGGATGTCCCCATGGATGTCCCCATGGATGTCCCCATGGATGTCCCCATTGATGTCCCCATGGATGTCCCCATTGATGTACACATGGATGTCCCCATGGATGTCCCCATGGATGTCCCCATGGATGTCCCCATTGATGTCCCCATTGATGTCCCCATGGATGTCCCCATGGATGTCCCCATTGATGTCCCCATGGATGTCCCCATGGATGTCCCCATGGATGTCCCCATGGATGTCCCCATGGATGTCCCCATGGATGTCCCCATGGATGTCCCCATTGATGTCCCCATGGATGTCCCCATTGATGTCCCCATGGATGTCCCCATGGATGTCCCCATGGATGTCCCCATTGATGTCCCCATGGATGTCCCCATGGAGGTCCCCATGGATGTCCCCATGGATGTCCCCATGGATGTCCCCATGGATGTCCCCATGGATGTCCCCATTGATGTCCCCATGGATGTCCCCATGGATGTCCCCATGGATGTCCCCATGGATGTCCCCATTGATGTCCCCATTGATGTCCCCATGGATGTCCCCATTGATGTCCCCATGGATGTCCCCATGGATGTCCCCATGGATGTCCCCATTGATGTCCCCATGGATGTCCCCATTGATGTCCCCATTGATGTCCCCATTGATGTACACATGGATGTCCCCATGGATGTCCCCATGGATGTCCCCATTGATGTCCCCATGGATGTCCCCATGGATGTCCCCATGGATGTCCCCATGGATGTCCCCATTGATGTCCCCATGGATGTCCCCATGGATGTCCCCATTGATGTCCCCATGGATGTCCCCATGGATGTCCCCATGGATGTCCCCATTGATGTCCCCATGGATGTCCCCATTGATGTCCCCATGGATGTCCCCATGGATGTCCCCATGGATGTCCCCATTGATGTCCCCATTGATGTCCCCATTGATGTCCCCATGGAAGTCCCCATTGATGTCCCCATGGATGTCCCCATTGATGTCCCCATGGATGTCCCCATGGATGTCCCCATGGATGTCCCCATGGATGTCCCCATGGATGTCCCGATCGATGGCCCCATGGATGTCCCCATGGATGTCCCCATTGATGTCCCCATGGATGTCCCCATTGATGTCCCCATGGATGTCCCCATGGATGTCCCCATGGATGTCCCGGATGTCCCCATGGATGTCCCCATGGATGTCCCCATGGATGTCCTCATGGATGTCCCCATGGATGTCCCCATTGATGTCCCCATGGATGTCCCCATTGATGTCCCCATTGATGTCCCCATGGATGTCCCCATGGATGTCCCCATGGATGTCCCGGATGTCCCCATGGATGTCCCCATGGATGTCCCCATGGATGTCCCCATGGATGTCCCCATGGATGTCCCCATGGATGTCCCCATGGATGTCCCCATGGATGTCCCCATTGATGTCCCCATGGATGTCCCCATTGATGTCCCCATGAATGTCCCCATTGATGTCCCCATGGATGTCCCCATGGATGTCCCCATGGATGTCCCCATGGATGTCCCCATTGATGTCCCCATGGATGTCTCCATGGATGTCCCCATGGATGTCCCCATGGATGTCCCCATTGATGTCCCCATTGATGTCCCCATTGATGTCCCCATGGATGTCCCCATGGATGTCCCCATGGATGTCCCCATGGATGTCCCCATGGATGTCCCCATTGATGTCCCCATGGATGTCCACATTGATGTCCCCATGGATGTCCCCATTGATGTCCCCATGGAAGTCCCCATGGATGTCCCCATTGATGTCCCCATGGAGGTCCCCATGGATGTCCCCATGGATGTCCCCATGGATGTCCCCATGGATGTCCCCATTGATGTCCCCATTGATGTCCCCATGGATGTCCCCATGGATGTCCCCATTGATGTCCCCATTGATGTCCCCATGGATGTCCCCATGGATGTCCCCATGGATGTCCCCATTGATGTCCCCATTGATGTCCCCATGGATGTCCCCATGGATGTCCCCATGGATGTCCCCATTGATGTCCCCATGGATGTCCCCATGGATGTCCCCATGGATGTCCCCATTGATGTCCCCATGGATGTCCCCATGGATGTCCCCATGGATGTCCCCATGGATGTCCCCATGGATGTCCCCATGGATGTCCCCATTGATGTCCCCATTGATGTCCCCATTGATGTCCCCATTGATGTCCCCATGGATGTCCCCATGGATGTCCCCATTGATGTCCCCATTGATGTCCCCATTGATGTCCCCATGGAAGTCCCCATTGATGTCCCCATTGATGTCCCCATGGATGTCCCCATGGATGTCCCCATTGATGTCCCCATGGATGTCCCCATGGATGTCCCCATTGATGTTCCCATTGATGTCCCCATGGATGTCCCCATTGATGTCCCCATGGATGTCCCCATTGATGTCCCCATGGATGTCCCCATTGATGTCCCCATTGATGTCCCCATTGATGTCCCCATGGAAGTGCCCATTGATGTCCCCATGGATGTCCCCATTGATGTCCCCATGGATGTCCCCATGGATGTCCCCATGGATGTCCCCATGGATGTCCCCATGGATGTCCCGATGGATGGCCCCATGGATGTCCCCATGGATGTCCCCATTGATGTCCCCATGGATGTCCCCATTGATGTCCCCATGGATGTCCCCATGGATGTCCCCATGGATGTCCCGGATGTCCCCATGGATGTCCCCATGGATGTCCCCATGGATGTCCCCATGGATGTCCCCATGGATGTCCCCATTGATGTCCCCATGGATGTCCCCATTGATGTCCCCATTGATGTCCCCATGGATGTCCCCATGGATGTCCCCATGGATGTCCCGGATGTCCCCATGGATGTCCCCATGGATGTCCCCATGGATGTCCCCATTGATGTCCCCATTGATGTCCCCATTGATGTCCCCATGGATGTCCCCATGGATGTCCCCATTGATGTCCCCATGGATGTCCCCATTGATGTCCCCATGGATGTCCCCATGGATGTCCCCATTGATGTCCCCATGGATGTCCCCATGGATGTCCCCATTGATGTCCCCATGGATGTCCCCATGGATGTCCCCATGGATGTCCCCATTGATGTCCCCATGGATGTCCCCATTGATGTCCCCATGGATGTCCCCATTGATGTCCCCATGGATGTCCCCATTGATGTCCCCATTGATGTCCCCATTGATGTCCCCATGGAAGTCCCCATTGATGTCCCCATGGATGTCCCCATTGATGTCCCCATGGATGTCCCCATGGATGTCCCCATGGATGTCCCCATGGATGTCCCCATGGATGTCCCGATGGATGGCCCCATGGATGTCCCCATGGATGTCCCCATTGATGTCCCCATGGATGTCCCCATTGATGTCCCCATGGATGTCCCCATGGATGTCCCCATGGATGTCCCGGATGTCCCCATGGATGTCCCCATGGAGGCCTTCATGGATGTCCCCATGGATGTCCCCATGGATGTCCCCATTGATGTCCCCATGGATGTCCCCATTGATGTCCCCATTGATGTCCCCATGGATGTCCCCATGGATGTCCCCATGGATGTCCCGGATGTCCCCATGGATGTCCCCATGGATGTCCCCATGGATGTCCCCATGGATGTCCCCATGGATGTCCCCATGGATGTCCCCATGGATGTCCCCATTGATGTCCCCATTGATGTCCCCATGGATGTCCCCATGGATGTCCCCATGGATGTCCCCATTGATGTCCCCATGGATGTCCCCATTGATGTCCCCATGGATGTCCCCATGGATGTCCCCATTGATGTCCCCATGGATGTCTCCATTGATGTCCCCATGGGTGTCCCCATGGATGTCCCCATTGATGTCCCCATTGATGTCCCCATTGATGTCCCCATGGATGTCCCCATTGATGTCCCCATGGATGTCCCCATGGATGTCCCCATGGATGTCCCCATGGATGTCCCCATTGATGTCCCCATGGATGTCCACATTGATGTCCCCATGGATGTCCCCATTGATGTCCCCATGGAAGTCCCCATGGATGTTCCCATTGATGTCCCCATGGAGGTCCCCATGGATGTCCCCATGGATGTCCCCATGGATGTCCCCATGGATGTCCCCATTGATGTCCCCATTGATGTCCCCATGGATGTCCCCATGGATGTCCCCATTGATGTCCCCATTGATGTCCCCATGGATGTCCCCATGGATGTCCCCATGGATGTCCCCATTGATGTCCCCATTGATGTCCCCATTGATGTCCCCATGGATGTCCCCATGGATGTCTACATGGATGTCCCCATTGATGTCCCCATGGATGTCCCCATGGATGTCCCCATGGATGTCCCCATTGATGTCCCCATGGATGTCCCCATGGATGTCCCCATGGAGGTCCCCATGGATGTCCCCATGGATGTCCCCATGGATGTCCCCATGGATGTCCCCATTGATGTCCCCATTGATGTCCCCATTGATGTCCCCATGGATGTCCCCATGGATGTCCCCATGGATGTCCCCATGGATGTCCCCATGGATGTCCCCATGGATGTCCCCATGGATGTCCCCATGGATGTCCCCATGGATGTCCCCATGGATGTCCCCATGGATGTCCCCATGGATGTCCCCATTGATGTCCCCATTGATGTCCCCATTGATGTCCCCATGGATGTCCCCATGGATGTCCCCATGGATGTCCCCATGGATGTCCCCATGGATGTCCCCATGGATGTCCCCATGGATGTCCCCATGGATGTCCCCATGGATGTCCCCATGGATGTCCCCATGGATGTCCACATTGATGTCCCCATGGATGTCCCCATTGATGTCCCCATTGATGTCCCCATGGATGGCCCCATTGATGTCCCCATGGATGTCCCCATTGATGTCCCCATGGATGTCCCCATTGATGTCCCCATGGATGTCCCCATTGATGTCCCCATGGATGTCCCCATTGATGTCCCCATGGATGTCCCCATGGATGTCCCCATTGATGTCCCCATGGATGTCCCCATTGATGTCCCGATGGATGGCCCCATGGATGTCCCCATTGATGTCCCCATGGATGTCCCCATGGGTGTCCCCATGGATGTCCCCATGGATGTCCCCATGGGTGTCCCCATTGATGTGTCCATGGATGTCCCCATGGATGTCCCCATGGATGTCCCCATGGATGTCCCCATGGATGTCCCCACGGATGTCCCCATGGATGTCCCCATTGATGTCCCCATTGATGTCACCATTGATGTCCCCATGGATGTCCCCATGGATGTCCCCATGGATGTCCCCATGGATGTCCCCATGGATGTCCCCATGGATGTCCCCATGGATGTCCCCATTGATGTCCCCATTGATGTCCCCATGGATGTCCCCATTGATGTCCCCATTGATGTCCCCATGGATGTCCCCATGGATGTCCCCATGGATGTCCCCATTGATGTCCCCATTGATGTCCCCATGGATGTCCCCATGGATGTCCCCATGGATGTCCCCATTGATGTCCCCATGGATGTCCCCATGGATGTCCCCATGGATGTCCCCATTGATGTCCCCATTGATGTCCCCATTGATGTCCCCATTGATGTCCCCATGGATGTCCCCATGGATGTCCCCATGGATGTCCCCATGGATGTCCCCATGGATGTCCCCATGGATGTCCCCATGGATGTCCCCATGGATGTCCCCATGGATGTCCCCATTGATGTCCCCATTGATGTCCCCATGGATGTCCCCATGGATGTCCCCATGGATGTCCCCATTGATGTCCCCATTGATGTCCCCATGGATGTCCCCATGGATGTCCCCATGGAAGTCCCCATGGATGTCCCCATGGATGTCCCCATGGATGTCCCCATTGATGTCCCCATGGATGTCCCCATGGATGTCCCCATGGATGTCCCCATGGATGTCCCCATGGATGTCCCCATTGATGTCCCCATTGATGTCCCCATGGATGTCCCCATGGATGTCCCCATGGATGTCCCCATTGATGTCCCCATTGATGTCCCCATGGATGTCCCCATGGATGTCCCCATGGATGTCCCCATGGATGTCCCCATGGATGTCCCCATGGATGGCCCCATGGATGTCCCCATTGATGACCCCATGGATGTCCCCATGGATGTCCCCATGGATGTCCCCATGGATGTCCCCATGGAGGTCCCCATGGATGTCCCCATGGATGTCCCCATGGATGTCCCCATGGATGTCCCCATTGATGTCCCCATTGATGTCCCCATGGATGTCCCCATGGATGTCCCCATTGATGTCCCCATTGATGTCCCCATGGATGTCCCCATGGATGTCCCCATGGATGTCCCCATTGATGTCCCCATTGATGTCCCCATGGATGTCCCCATGGATGTCCCCATGGATGTCCCCATGGATGTCCCCATTGATGTCCCCATGGATGTCCCCATGGATGTCCCCATGGATGTCCCCATTGATGTCCCCATTGATGTCCCCATTGATGTCCCCATTGATGTCCCCATGGATGTCCCCATGGATGTCCCCATGGATGTCCCCATGGATGTCCCCATGGATGTCCCCATGGATGTCCCCATGGATGTCCCCATGGATGTCCCCATGGATGTCCCCATTGATGTCCCCATTGATGTCCCCATGGATGTCCCCATTGATGTCCCCATGGATGTCCCCATTGATGTCCCCATTGATGTCCCCATGGATGTCCCCATGGATGTCCCCATGGAAGTCCCCATGGATGTCCCCATGGATGTCCCCATGGATGTCCCCATGGATGTCCCCATGGATGTCCCCATGGATGTCCCCATGGATGTCCCCATGGATGTCCCCATGGATGTCCCCATTGATGTCCCCATTGATGTCCCCATGGATGTCCCCATGGATGTCCCCATGGATGTCCCCATTGATGTCCCCATTGATGTCCCCATGGATGTCCCCATGGATGTCCCCATGGATGTCCCCATGGATGTCCCCATGGATGTCCCCATGGATGTCCCCATGGATGTCCCCATGGATGGCCCCATGGATGTCCCCATTGATGACCCCATGGATGTCCCCATGGATGTCCCCATGGATGTCCCCATGGATGTCCCCATTGATGTCCCCATGGACGTCCCCATTGATGTCCCCATGGATGTCCCCATTGATGTCCCCATGGATGCCCCCATTGATGTCCCCATTGCTGTCCCCATGGATGCTGCCCATTGCTGTCCACATGTCCGCCGCAGGAGGAGGGGGGGGGTACACCCCCTTCCCCCTCCCCTTCCAATGTTTGAGGCTGACAGCCAAACTTTTGCTTCGGTGCCTTCGGTGCCAAGAGGATTTGCCCTTCAAAATGTTCGGCCCGCCTTCGGCGGGACCACAGGGGGACCCTCGGAGGAGGGGGGGACCCAGACCGCGTTCGTGCCCCCCCCCACCCCATGTCCCGTCATTGCCAGCACCATCCAACGCCTTCCTCAAAGTGCCCGTGTCACCCACTGCCCGCGGCCCCACATCCCTCCGCCCTCCTTCCGGTGCCCACCCACGCGCACGTGCCCCTCGAGTCCCCGGGAGCACTTCCCCGCGCCCACTTCCGGACGTTTGGGCGGTAGAGGGGGTGTGCACACACACACTCATCCCCCCATCCCCCCCGCACGTACACCCACACCCACATCCACACGTCTCACATGCCCCACACCCCCCACACCCCACACACACACCGCCAAGGGCACACCGGCACAATGACAGGGGGAAGAGCTGACCTGGAGAGGCCCGGAGACATTCGATAGCCGCTGACTGCGGTGAGCTCAAGGCAACATTCAGCCCTCGTTTGAGGTGTGCTGCAGTGCAGCGGGTCAAACACTGAACTGAAGTTTGTGGCGATGACCCTATGCCTGTGACACGGGGGCATATGAGAGTTCTGTGTCCGCTGCTTTATGGCCCCCACACCCCATGCCCCCCCCCGACCCCCCACCCCAAACACGCATCCCACGCCGCCCTCGTGCCCGCGTTCCAGTGGCAATGAGAAGCGCCCGGCGTTCGATGAGGAGGAGGACGACGAGGAGCACCATCCGGAGTGGTACGACCGGGGGCACCCCCGATCACGGCACTTCCCTGCGCTTCAGAGGTATTGTGTGCGCCCCCCCCCCCCCCGGGCCCTGTGGCAGAGAGGGGACATGCCCCCCCCGCACCCCCACGCCCCCCCCCCCCCCCCCCCCAAGTCCCCCCCCAAACATTTCGGGGCACATCGGGGCACAGGCACCGCTGCCTCATGCCCTGTTCTCAAGGCGCCCCCGTGTGTCCCCCAGCGCTTGCCATCGCGGCCCGTGTGGCCGTGGGTGTGCCCGGGCGTGCGGCGGTGCTGTGGCATCGGTGACCGCCGGGGGTCACAGACAGTCCGGCCGCGTGGCCCCGAGCGGCGGAGTGACGGCCCCCGGGGCACACGGGGGGTGTCTCCCGCAGCCCAGATGGGCTGTTTGCACAACAGGAGCGGGGGCCCATCGGGGGCAGACCAGCCGTGAGGGGGAAAAGGACATGTGGTGGACTAGCGCGTGGAGGAACAGGGCACCTGGGCCTCACAGAAACGCAGCGAGGCAGGCTATGGACGGCCTGTGGACGGAGGTGTGTGGGCAGCAAAACCAGTCAAACGACCCCCGCAACAACCAGCACAACCCCCAATACGCCAACTACTGGGGGCCGCTGACGCGCAAACGGCACATCCCGCCACCACCAGCACAGCCCCGGCACACCAACGACTGGGCTCCGCGAACGCGGAACCGACACCAGCAAGAGCACCGGCCGCAGCGGCCGACAGAACGCAGCGACCCGACGCAACATGCGAAGGGACGAACGGGTGACTGTCCAGGGCCCCGTAAAGAAACAACAACCCGACGGAATGTCACACGGGGGGGGGGGGGGCTTACCGTGTGCCGTGTCCCGCGCGTCCCGGGGGGGGGGGGGGGGGCTCGTTCGGGCGCACGCGCGCCGTGCGCCGCCGCCCTCCGTTGTGACCGCAGGGGGAAGCCCGACGAGGCAGCGAAGAAGACCGGCGATCGGGCGGCGGGGGAGAGGCTGCGGAACCCGGCGTTCGATGAGGAGGAGGACGCCGAGGAGCCCCATCCGGAGTGGTACGACCGGGGGCACCCCCGATCACGGCCCTTCCCGAGGAGGTGTGGCCCCCGTGTGACCGCGGTGTGCGTGCCCCACGGATGTGTTACACCGGCCGTACGCCGCAGGAGGAGGGGGGGGGGGGGGGCACCCCCCCTTCCCCCTCCCCTTCCGATGTTTGAGGCTGACAACCACAATTTTGCTTCGGTGCCTTCGGTGCCAAGAGGATTTACGCTTCAAAATGTTTGGCCTGCCTTCGGCGGGGGACCACAGGGGGACCCTCGGAGGAGGGGGGGGGGTCCCAGCCCCTCCCCCCCTCAGACCCCCCCCCCTCCTCCCCTTCTACCAACACATCGCTGGCGTGCCCCACCCCCCCCCCCACATGTCCAGTGCCGCGTGCCGTTGTGGTGCTGTGCGCCTGCCTTCTTCTGCAGTGGGCCCGACACGCACCATCTCCGCGGCGACCGAGGCTGAGGCAGTGCAGTGGCCGGAGCAGCGGGCGGCGAGGCCGTGCCCGGCGCAGAGCAAGAGCACAGACCGGGCGGGGGCCACTGGAGGGGGGGGGGGGGGTCGGATGTGCGGTGGCCGTGCCAACGCCCCTGCCTCGCCGTCCGTCCCCCGTGCCTCTGGCGGGGGCCCCCCTAGTCAATCGTGTGCTTGAGGGAGGGGCCACCCGCGGTTTGGGGGGGTGGGAGGGGGTGCCGGGCCTGCGCTTGAAGAGGGGTGGCATACAGGGGGAGGGAAAATTTTGCCAGGGGAGAATTTCGCGGGGAAATTTTCGCCGTTAAGAACGGTGGCGAAATTTTCCCCTGGCGAAATTTTTGGCGGAACAGTTCCATCTTTTGCCACCGCGGCAGAGGGATTGTGTTTCCTTAGAAGAGCCAAGCACTTACCAACGCGCCTGAGCCAACCGTTTCTTGCGCAGATGTATGGAATCTAGTGCTGCTGATCCGGTAGTATTGGTGCTGGAGGGGCTGGGGCCTGTTTGTTGTGGTGATGTGTTGCAATTTTGGAGTCTCCGTCTGGGGCGTGTCTTGTTGTGTTATCGCCGTCATTTGGGCGTACGGCACTTGGAGCTTTGGGGATTTCAAGGGTGGCGAAATTTTCCCCCGGTGAAATTATCCCCAGCGAAATTGTCCCCGGGCGAAATTTTCTCTCCCCCTGTACCCCCCGCCCACTCCTTCAGGCGTGATGCCCCCCCCCCCCCCCATCGGGGGGACCCCTGTTTCCACTCCGCCAGCAAACCCTCCCACGGCGGCTCTTGAAACCCCCCCTTCAGCCTCCCTCCCCCTCAGGCTCCGTCAGGGCCTGGGGCGCGCTTCCCCTTCCTTCCGACGGGACGGCGCTGATGGTCTTTGTTTGGCCGCCTACGAACCATCCGTTTTGCTTCGTGGGGGCGGCGCATGCCTCTGCCGTGTCATGAGCAGCCCTCGCATGAGGAAGGGGGCGGGGGGGGGGGGGGCTCTCTCCCACGCAAAAGGGTCCTCTGCACACTTCTTCCACCGACCCTTTGCGAAAGGCGCCTCGGCTCTTGACACACTTTCCCTTCTTGTGACTGCACGTGCTGCGTGTTGTGCTGCACGCGCGCGCGACACCAACACACGTTGCCGCCCCCACGATGCCATACGGGGGGCAGGTCAGGGGCACTGTGCGGGTGGACCCAAGACGGGGGTATATCGAAGGTCTGGGGACGAGCAGCCGCCGCAACGAAGAGCGCGCGCGACGGCGAAACATGAGAACTCTGTTGTGGTGGTCCGGATTTGGCCGACATTTCGGGGGGATGACCCCCACGCCTCCGCAGCGCAATGCCACACCGTTTGGGCAAAGCCTCACCAGTGGCAAGTGGAAAGGGGGCCCCAAGTGGCAGACCCGAGTTGCGCATTCTGCCCCGAATTCCCGGACGCTCCCATCGTCCAACCGTTTTTTGGGGGTCCCGGATGTTCGTGAAGGGGCACCCGCCGAAAAGGCTGTGGGCCTATTCCGGGCCGATCCAGGGCCCAACGGGGGCCGCCGCCACCCCAACCCGGTCCATGGGGGGGGGGGGGGGCTACGAGGGCGGGCCCCACGGGGCTGAGGGCCATCACCGCAGGCCCCAACAAAGGGCCATGAACGTGTGCGTGAGCCCCCCCCCCCCTCGGGAGTGGTCCACCTTCGGTTTGGGGGGGGGGGGGCGGGGGAATGTGGTCTCGGACCCTCCGGGGCCCTGTCCTGGTCTTGAAGTGCCCCCACGTCCGGCGTCTTTGGAATGAATTCGGGGGGGGGGCGCAAGGAGGACCCACCGCGTCAACGTGTGGGGGGGTACCCAGGGCAGGGGCACGGACACGGAGGCGGGGCCGGCCACGGACGAAGTGGGCGCGCGGTGTGTCTGCCTCTGGGGCGCGGTGTGCGATGGTCGAGCCCTCGGCCGCTCCGTTCGAATACTTGGGCCTGGTCAGCTGGTCAGAGAGGGGGCGACGCGGTGGTGGGGGGGGGGGGGGGCTTTATCACTGCCTCCACGGGTGGACTGGGGAGTCCACCGGGGGAGGGGGGGTCCCTGCTGTTTGACGTTTGAAGCATGTTCAGGACGTTCGGCGGCACTTCCTGCTAACGACCATCAGATCGACAGTTTATAGGACTTTAGGTGTAGTAGACACCTGTGCGCTCCATGCCATCTCGTTTGCTACAGCGAGAGGCGCCTGTTTTCTTCGACTTTTGCTTTGCACCTCTGCTTTGTGCTGAACAGTACCGGTCGTGCACACGCATGTGTATCCCACAGCGGGGGGGGGGGGGGGGGCGGCCACTGCGGGGGACATGCGACCTCCGGGGGGGGGGGGGATTGAGGTCCGCAATTTTCCGCAATTTTTCGCAATTTGCCGCAATTTTTCGCAGGCCACAGGCCACACACCCCCGTCCCCAGGGATGCATCAGAAGGACAGGGGCCTCAGAGGCGGTTGGGCAGGCGGTTGGAGGAGGTTGTCAAAGCGGTTGGGGACGGTTACTGTCGGTTACAAATGCCATTGAGGCTGGCACTTGGCGTTAGGGGGACTGTGGCTGGGCATAGGCTGGGCGCCCTCGAGGGGGGGGGGAGGGGGCATCTCCCCTCCTTCCAATGCATTGCTGATCGGGGGTCTCGGCCCACGGGCTCAATGGCACTCCCCCCACCGCCTCCGCGATGTCCCGTCCGCCCTGTGCCCCCGTCAGGCCCCCCTCTCCCCCACGGCCCAAGCGCAGATGCGGCACTTCTGGTGGGCCATCGCCCACTCGTTCCAGTGACGGCGTTCCAGTGGACTGGACTCGGTTGGCGGGTACTCGCGGGCGGTTGACAGGGGGGGCGCTGCTGGCAGGCGAGGGACAGCGGCGGATGCCCGACCGACGATGTTCGGGTGCAGCCGCAGCGCATGTGGACTGGCAGCGGGTGGCACTGCACGCGCTGCGGGTCCGGTGATGGGGCGACGCCCCCCGCCGTGCGCCCTCCGTGCGCATCGGAGTGCCACGACCGGGCCATCCCCCCCCCCCCCCCCCCACGACTGGCACTCACGTCCCAAACCGTCAGCCTCCAGCGCCGTCGAGCGCATCTTTGTGGGTTTTGTGAGAAGCAGCGGCCCATCCGGTGCTCTGCGGATGTGGGGGGCTGCAGCCGTGAGATGGGGAGGGAGGCACGTGGGCAGGAACGGGGGCGGGGGGGGGGGGGGCAGAAGTGGATGGACCTTTCGGATGCGCGAGTGGGGGCACGCAGGCCCAGACTGTGAGGGGGTGTGACCGGGCCCCGAGAGGCCTCGATGGAGGGCCGCGTGTTGGGCAGGGGAGCTTTGCCATGAAGGCGGGGTCCGTGTGCCGGTGGGTGCGGGAGGGGCCCACCGCCTCTGTCCCGCACCTGCGCCGCCAGGGCCCCATCGCTGCGTCACCACCGCCCCAAGCCACCCCCCCCCCCCCCGGCACGCGGACCACCGATGTTGCAGGGCAACACGCAGCAGTCCTCCAGGGCCCCAGCCTATCCTCCACAAGAGTCTGCCCGGGCCGCAGCGATCGAGAGGTTCAGGGTCCCTACCCACGAGGGTGTCTGGACCACCCCCCCCCCCCTTTGCCATGGACGGACCCACAACCACTGCACCCCACGCCCCCAGTGCAACCGCCGCACATTGAGCAGACCTGCAATGGACGTGATTCAGCGCACATGACCAGCGGTGCTGTCCACGTGTTTCATGGCAGTCTCCCCTGAGCTACGGCGGCGGTGTGGGCGTCCGGAATCCGCATGTGCGGCTCGTGGCTGACTCGGGGGGTTGTCCTCTGTGGCAGCATTGGACCTTCGGTCTGATGGACCTTCGGGGCCAGCGTGTCCATTGCCTGCTTCCCCTCATCGATGGAGGGTACTGCCTGCTTCACACGGTAGGCAGGCCTGCACTTCATCCCCTGCTTTCTGGAGCGGGGGTGGGGGGGGGGGGGCCTTTTTTGGGGATGTTACTCGTTGTGCGTGCCCAAACATCGGTCACATGAAGGCGCTCGCTTCCGCTACCCAACAAGAGACGACAGTTTGCGCTTTGCGCTCTGGCAGGGTGATGCTTCATGAATCACCGAGGAAGGTTTTCTTTGTGCTGGCGCTGTGCTTTAGCGTAGTCGTCTTCCACACAACCATCTGAGATGCATGTTTGAGAACGCTTGCTCTTTGTGCCTCCGTTGTGTGTTGCACTGCAGCGACTCTCGGTTAGTATCTTGTACACGACACCATGACGTATGGGGTTTTTTTGAGGTGGTGGGCGTGGATAACATAGTGGTTTGTATTCATTTGTTCACCAGTAATGTATCCCCCCCCCCCATGTCCTTCCCCACCCCTTGTCCTTCCCCGGGGGGGGGGGGGGTCACTTGGTCAACCCAAATTTTTTGGTTGCCGCTCACTGTGTTGTTGTGTGGGTGACTGTGTTGTGGGGCACTGCCACTGTTATCCCTTGTACTCATGGCAGGACATTTTGCTCACTTTCGCTGAAATGGAACTTGACAGCACAACCATGTTTCCCCCTGGGACAAATGTAATGTTCATCCGCTCCATGGGGGAACTTGTTTTGGCGCAGGTCGTTGGATATTCGGAGCATGGTGATGCATATCGCCGCATCACTTATGAGCACGATGGCAAGACCGTTTTGCACAACCGTGCGTCTGTTTGTGTTTGTCGCCTCTCGCTGCCACGTGCTCCCTCTCCTCCCCGCCTTGCCCAATCGGGGGGTTCATCCTCAACCCGGGCAGAGCAACGGGCATTGGTTCACTGCCGCCTGAATAATTGCCTGATGATCGCCCACAACGGATGAGGATAGTGACCTGAATTCTGACACGGAGATTGTGTGGGTGAAGAGTGCCCGTGGTGTATAGGGCATGGGACACAGTTTTGGGAACAAGTTGTATTTTACAAGGGACGTTCGCGAAGGGAAATGGGCCCCAAAGATCTGCTTGCGCCTGCCAAGCCTCCTACTAAGAAGGCAAAACCACCACCCAAGAGTGCTGCCCAAAGCATGCCACTGGAAAGTGGTGAGCATGTGCAAGAGTTCAAGGTCAAGTGGAGGAGGACCAAGAAATTTTACACCGAGCCGGTCAAGGAGTAGGTCTCCGTACATTTGCAGCCTTTTGAACGCATCTTATGCTGAATTTTTTCGTTTTTTGCTGCAATTTCTGTGCCTGCAAATGTGCGTGTACGGTGGTAGTGCAAGTACCCGGGGGGGGGGGGGGGGGGCACTTGGCAACTGTCCCCCATGGGGTGGTGGGGGACCGTCTTCCCTGGGGTGGGGAAGGATGGGGGGGGGTACATTTGCACGTGTGTCGTTTTTCTTGCCATGTGTTACCCCCATTTGTTACCCCATTCGTGCCGTGGTGCTACAAACCTAGGGTTCCCAGCTTTAACAGGTCTCTTGGGTGACACGCCAACGGTAACAGACGCCCTAACACATTACAAAAGTGTCAATAATTTAATTTTGATTAATTTGAATTCTAAACATCATTTTGGCTCACACAATGTGGTGCCAGATTTAGCTTGGTTCTAGTCTACACCCGCAGACAAACTTTTGATTTCCATAAACGTTTCCCGCTGCATTACATCAATAGGACAAAATCCGTTGTAATACAAATTCCCAAGGACAACAAACGTCCCCAGAAGCGCCCAAGGATACCATCGTTAACCGCACAACCACCCATAGCCACAAGTAGAATCATTAGAAGCAATATGTCTACATGTCGTTCTTTGCAACGCCCGGTGGTAGAATTTTACAAACGTGGGACTAGAGTAACCACTGTGCCTGCAAAACCCCGTGTCAAAACTCCATGGTAATGTGTTTGTCATGCCAGCTCAAGAAGTCACTCAGTCACGTCCCCAGCCCCAAGTGCAAGTGTCTAGGAAAAGAGAGTGACCACCTTCACGGCGACACTGTACTCAGACTCGTTCCCCACCCCCATCTTCTCCACCCATGAAGAAGAACAGGAACCACCTTTGCCAAAACGATGACCTCCCACCATCTTCACTTGTAGATATGCCAGAGTGTGTCTCCGCTTCTGAATTGGGGGTAGTTGACACACTACCGCAACTTGCACCACAACCTGCATACAAAAATCTGGCACGCACCAAGGTCCCCCAAGTATCCCTGTAGCAGGTTGGTCCAAAGCTACTGGGTAGAGGAGATTGACCCATACAAGTTTTTGATTCTTGGCCTACATGAGGCCCACTTGTATGATACATGGACTGTCCTAGATTGATGGAATTATCTGAAGTACTGGTACGATGTGCATTTTCATTTCTTTGGGATCCCCTCCCCATTTGGCCATGTGGTAGGAAGGCGTACTTGACATGCAGCCCAAAACTGGATTCTCCGTCAAGAATTGGCCAAAATGTACGCAGCATTTCCTATCTGTCGCATTGTTAGTTACATAGGTGTGTTTTGTATGTGAGCTGACATCGGCACCACACCCGTGGTATCACAGAGGTGGAGTCGGCCACAGCCCAAACATAATATGCGGAGTATAGATGAGGCAAAGCGTAGAAACCGAAGCCTCTACTCTTTCAACACAATTGTAGTGTGCATACACATATGGTTCTGTCAGACTTGCCCTATTCACGCATTAAGGCTAGGACCACCACACCAAAATGCAACGAATGAAGCGGAAAATTGACTAGTACCTACTCATTGGACTGAAAGCATGCCCTAACATTGGAGAGTTACAGAAAACAACATCGCCAAACGATGATCACATCTTTAGTAATACCGTTGATGAAGCAATCACATATTGTAGCTAGGCAGGGCCTTGAACCTGTGCTGCTGCCCGAAGCAAATGCTGCAACCCGTTTTGGTTCCGTGGTTGTTGTGGCAGCACACTGTGCAATGACAACGGTGCATTCAGTGCTTGGAGTGTCATCAAACTTGCTGCATTGTGTCGTGATTTTGTGCATGTCCTAGGCAGAAGCTTGGTCATGATGGCCGTCTATTTGGTGCTTGTGGTGGCATCAAACTATCCAAGCACTGTTATGTGTTATGATTTTGTGTGTGTGATATCAGCAGCAGATTGTGGTGTTGTGTTTGTGGTGACACCAACCCTTGCAATGCAAAGGGTTGTTGCAAAAATGCCAAGGGTATACAAGCTTGTATCAGCATCTGCTGCAACACTTGGCCCTGAGTCTGTTCCCCCTGCCTTCTTTGACCCCCCCCCCCCCCCGGGGTAGGGTGTCCGACACCTTAAGCAAAAGCCTGGCTTGGGGAAAAAAACCTCCACTATGGCATGCCCTAACCATTTTAGAACAACAAACGCTGGGTCCAAAAACAGCCTTCTGTGCGGAGCAACCATGCAAGTTTCGGCTTCATTGCCCCCCCCCACCCCTCAGACACACACACACCAGCCTTTCTTGCCCTTGTCACAAATCAATTTCAAGCTTCTTCTAACCAAAACACGTTCCTTTGTGGCTCACTTGTTGTTAAGCCCCCCCCATGTCCCCTAAGCTGACCAAAAGCTGATTTGTAAAATTTGGCTGAAACTCTACTTTTGCAAAAGAGTGAAGAGCACAATGCGACATGAAAATGAGAAATCAAATCAGAAATAAAATACCACCTGTCTGTATACGTGCCCAGGTTTTGCAAAGATGTTGTACAACACAACATATGGTCAAGTGGTTACCTGCGGCCCCTAAGAAAGGTTGCCAAAGAGCGACTACGGAGTTACACATGCCCCCCATGGCACCCTGTGGAAACCATGGACTATTGGTAAAAGGGTGATAAGAATGTCAAAATTGTTGAAAAACCCCACCCAAAAGTGGTAAACCCCACCCAAAAGTGGTAAACCCTCCCCAAAGATGGTGAACAGCCATAACATGAATGGAGCAGTCCACAAATGTAGCATACAAAAGAACATCAATGTATAGCTCTCCAATAGACTATCGACACATATGAAAACCACAGTGTCTGACTGTCTCCGGACTATATTCTTTACGGTGTTGTGCACTATGTGCAGCCACCGCCGATAAAGTGTTATGGTTTCATTAAGAAAATGAGCCCCAGTAGTAGGATCAAAGACTATTGGAGTCAGAGGGTGTATGTTTTTGTTAAAACTAGGCAGTGACCTTTATGCGAAGAACTAACATTTCCGTGAACTAGGCAACACAAGTACAAGTACAAGTACAAGTATAAGTAGTTCGCCATCATCGGAATTTTATCCACAACCAGAGTAGTTAACGATTGGGCATTCATTTTGGCACCACTGGCAGACACCAATATCTTAATGGAGATCCCTGTGCCGTGATGGAAAAGTTGACAGAGCGAGAACCTGCTTGTGTCTTATTGCACCCCGTCGACTTCTCGGGCTGTCGGGCTACTACTGATGTTGAGATCATGTGCCAGCAATTTTTCAATGCCATTTTTGCCCCTAGAACCATTTGGGTACCTATTTCATCACTACGGCCGTCATTTTCCTTCTCGCCAGTTTGGTGTCGATGCCCATACAAAACCTTTGTCGCCGCTGGATACTTATGTGTTGGTACCTTGGGAAAGTATGGTTCTAAATGTCGTCTGAAGAAACATCTGTGAAAACAATGCTTTTCAGTCTATGGTATGATGGCATTGTTTAACCATGGGGTGTGAGGAAAAGTTAAGTTGAGTATATCGCACACAGTTCTTTTTCGGACCATGGGAGCTGGGTGCGTGTATTTGTTTGTGCTCTTAAATCCTCTCAATACATGTTCCTACGTTTGTTTTTTGTCTATATTTTTTCTGGCTTGTTTTTGTACCTTTCACCAGTGACACACACTCTGGCTCCGCCGCGGAGACATCAACCAAACCATTGGCAAATCTACACGCGCATTGTGGCCCAATAATCTGTTGTGATTAATTCTGTAATTATGTTGCTATCTTTCAGTACTCCTCCATAAATTGTATGATGGTCGCCAATTATATGATGGCATGCTTGCACAAACACATGCCTCAGGGTATGCTGTGCAAATGGCCACCAAAAAAGGGGGTATACGACACCTGCGCTTGATCTGAACTCCTCTCTTCGAACTGATTTGCCTATGTTGGTGTTTCTGTGTTCCTAGAAAATTACCAAGTGTAGAATTCCACTTTCACCACTCATGTGCGCTACAACTTCTGCACATTAATGCACGCCGTCTCAATTTGCCACATTGAGAAAAAACACATGTGAGAAAATCATGATCATGATCTGTCAGTCTATGCTTTACCACTGACGCTCCAGCACAATTCATTGCAAAGAAAAAAAAAGGCCAATACTTGTAAATGAGAGTAATCTTAAAAAAACACTACCCAATGAAACAACAATGCTCCATTTCACAAAATGCACCACAGCATGATACATGCGGCATTTTGGTTTCAAGAAGAACAGAAAAAACCATGCCAGCAATTTTGAGGCACATGACTGAAAGCGACACTTTCTTGTACTACTTTCTTGTACACATGGCTTACGAGGGGGCTCTGACCCTCCACCCACCATCCCAGACCTCTTGAGATGCACTCTGGCACCCGCCATGCCTGATGGCTCTAGGTGAAGGTTCCACCATTGAATGTCTGTAAGGGCTTCCTCGCTGTCAGGGGGCGGTGGTGTGCGGTGTGCACACCGTGGCACAACACACTGTTTGATTTCTGCATTGGGTGTCTTGTCAGAGAACTATTTCAACTCAAAGACTATCCCCCCCAGCCCCATCCTCGAAAACAAACATGGTCCACCCGCCCCCTTGCACGACAACACCAAATGTTGTTCTGACAAAGGCATTGTCCTTGCACAGCGGCGGGGGGGGGGGGGGGTAGAAACAGACAACCCAGAGGCAATGCACTCCACAGTAAGGCATAGGTGCATCGTTGTTCTCTATGCCACACTGCCAAACCTCAATACAGTTCTTGCGAGGCGGGGGGGGGGGGCTTGTGAGCCTTGAATTCAGCACAAAAGGTTCCAGCCACACAGAATGTTGGGCAACACTTAGAGGCTTCATCCACCTGCAGCACCATCCCTGACAGGCACACAGACAAATTGCAGGCTCTAACACACCTTCACTGTAGTCCCATGTTCACATCAACCAACACCCTGACCCCACCACCGTGCAAATGAAATGTAAAATGGATCTGTTGGTTACAACACGCATATATAGCACAACCGACAAAAGCTGGTTGGCATTCTGTGCAATTGACACGACAACAAACAACTCCAACCACGCTAAGTGGCATTCGGCGCAATTGACACAACAACATGCACCACAACTACAACCACGCTAAGCATGACTGCTTGCACAGCACACTCATGACAGACAGGCCTCTGCCCAGCAGCAACCAGCTGCTCATCAACACTATCATTTTGCTGGAACTGGATGTTGAGCAACCACCTCCTCATCCTGTACAAGTTCGTTTTCTGCCTTCACCATGCACGGGGTGTCTGTCTGTCAGGTGTCCGTACAGTCGTGTATCTGCACGCGTGCTTGCTTATTCACAATGGTTAAATTAAAAGCCACATCCACAAGGTCAGTATCTTTGCATACCCAAGCATACACACAGATGCATATGCAATGCGGGCATCAATCGATCAATATGCTTGTCTGTGGGTGTGGTAGCTTCTTGATAGCGCAAACGTGCCGCCAATTTAGGACCGTTACGGAGTCATTTCTTTCGCCTGCAAGCCCGCCATTGTTTCGAGATATCGCGCCTTCATATTCTGCATGTGGAACGATTCCTGTGAGAGAGGATGGCATGCAGCCTACAGGGTTACTGATGTCCACTTCATGTGTGCTTGGGGAAGAACGTCCCCTGGCCCCGCAATATGTCCCTCCAACTTCCCTTAGACAGTCTGGAGGCAATTCCAGAGGCAGTCTGCAGGCAATTCCACTGCATGTCGCACTGCGGCCCCTTGCTTTCACCCTTGGTACAAGACCGTATTGCACAGCAGTCGACTGCACCGCAGCCCAATTGCACGATATACTGAGCCGCATTGCATTGCAACCCATTGCAACTGGGCTGCTTTGCAACAGTGCCCGGAAGGGGCTCGCCTGCTGTTTTGCAGCCCGTTGCACTGCTCCTAGCCCAGTGCAACCCACTGCACTGCAGGCCCCATGCACGATGACTCAGCCCATTGCAATGCAGCTGCAGAGCACTGCAACCCTCGCAGCGCACTGCAGCCCCGTTGCATTTTTGCACTGGCCTTTGCACATGGCGATACTTGTTGATGTCTCAGGTCATGCCTTTTCCCTTTCGTGGTTCTGGTCGTGGTCGTGGTCGTGGAGCCCATTCGTCACGTGGGTACCTTGGAGTGCAGCAATTTCTCAGGGTTCGGGACAACAGATTAGTTTTCAGACAACCTATTTCATTGACGGGGTGTTCATGTGTTTATGTTCGTGTACATGCACAAGACCCTTGACGTACCAACTGAAATGAAGGGGAGGCAGATTTTTTTGGAACATTCGTTGGCAGCCTTGTGGGGCCCACTGCACTGCAGTCCATTGCTTTGTCCCCGTTGCACTGCAGCCCAGTGAGGTGCACTGCAGCCACCGCAGGGTGCCCTACCATGTAGCTTTGGGCCCACTGCACAGCGGCCCATCCGTCGTTGTCGTGGAATGTTTTCGGTGACCACCTGCTGCACTTCTGTGTTGCGGTCGCTTGACGCGGCCCAACCGGGTCAGCTGCCGTGCCCCGGCTCCCGTCTGAAGAGCATGGGCTTGCACGGAGTTCACAAGGAGCCCTGCTGGAAGCATTCGTGGTAGTGCACCGTGTTTTTGTCTCTCTGCAAACCAGTGCCAAGAGTCATAGCCGCTGTTTACCGTCGGGTGAGTTGTGAAGCGGCTTCGAATGGTATTTCTGAGCCAGCCAAATCAAACGATCTGTTCACGTGTTCCTACCGCAAACCCTGGCACACCTTGTTGGGTTTCGGAGTAGAATTCTGCGTCAACTCGATTTGTTTGAAAAACCACCGGAAATCCACAACGAGATCACGCAGAATGGGCATCTGCACGACGGTTCAGGAGGGCAGGGATGGGAGCCACAAAGTAGCCACAAAATAGCCGCGAAGGGAACGCTGGTACCCGGGGAGACCCCTCACTGCGTGCGCACACTCAAAGGTACCTGAGTCAGAGGATAAATCACCGTCTCATCCGTGACTGGGGTGATGCATGCCAGGGTGTTGCCCCCGTTGATGTTCATGGCACAGCTCCCGCACACGCCTTCGCAGCACGAGTTACGGAAAGTCAGAGTTGGGTCCTGGTGTGCCTTGATGGCGATGAGGATATCCAACACCATGAAGGGGCCCTTCTCATAAACAAAGGTATCCAGGCGGAAATCGTTGATATCAGGGTCCCAACGACCAATCTGAATCGTGGCTTGCGTTTCAGTCTTCTCTTTCACCTGCAGATATCCAAGGGACGAAGTGGAGGTAGCTATGATGCGCTGATCTGTGCTATTAGAGTGGAACACCAGAGTCTCAGGATGAAGGCGAATCTCCAGAACGTTTTTGCTCCCCAAAGTGGTGGCGGTCCGCCAAGAACAACGCACTGAAGCCGCCTGACCACAGGCATAACAAGCGTTCATGGCGAGCTGTTCACCGACGGACAGCTGCCCATTTTCAGAAGATCTTCACAAGCAAGCAATCCCTGACGTTTGCTTCAAGGTGCGCTGTTGAGAAGAAGGCGTCAACTTGTCTCTGCAAAGTGCAACGTTAAATGCTGAAGCGGTGGCAGACCTCCTCGATGGGTTTCACGTTGGGCGCCTTCGTCATAATTGATGGCCGGCCAGCGTTGAAATCAGCAAGTGGAGTAATTTTCCCCTCGGTGATCTCGACAGTTTCGTTGGCTGGAACCACCGTTCGGGCGTGTTGCAAGGAGTAGCTCATGCGTCCCAAGATCCTTCCCGAAGAAGCAACGCGGCGGGCAAACATTTTGTGGAGGTTTCGCTGAGAAACGTGTAGTCAGTTGACATCAGCCGGACGACGGCCAGGGGTCAAGAATAGCCTGGCATCCGCAATTTATCGTCCACGTTTAAAGATTTCAAAAATTAGCGCGGAAAAATTGCAAACTTGAAGTGAAAAGTGAAAATTTGCACAATAAGGTTTCGCGACTTCCGACTTCAACTCAACGAGTTCAAGCGGCTCACTGCTCCGCAGCGGCCCAAAAGATCCTGCCAGATTCCTGGGGGGGCATCGACCTTTCGTTCTTTTAACCCTCAGAGACGGTAGTAGCTTTCTACAAAACTGTAGCATACTTGCACCATGCTCAGGAGACTTGACGGTGGATGCCTCATGGCATCACACAAGTGTACATTGAAGAGGTCAACACACCCTTCAATCAAAATTTTCGTTTGCTGCTTCAATCAAAATTTTCACTTTGTATGTGGTGTTCTTGCTTGGTTGCCAACCATATCAAACAGAATTGCAGTCCCACTGCACATGTGAGGGTTTCCAAAAAAAGCTTCTGCCTCCAACGTATTAACTCCCCTTCTTATGCACCCGCATGTGTCATCGAACAATGCATGGATTCACATGGAGGAGGCACTTGGAGCTGTTAACAGAGCGACATTGTGCCACATGTAAGATATGGAGATACAACTACAACTACACCACACCACACCCCTCTCCCCTTGAATGTGGCAAGCAACAACAACAACAACAACAACAACAAAGAAGCCATACCTTGGACTACGTGGGTGTGTGGTAAAATTTCCTTCCCTTTATACAAGGCACATCATGCATGTTTGCTCGTGTGGGAATCCGGACCTACCCTGCGTGCGCGCTACAGGGTATTGCCGCGCGATGGCTCAGTGCGCACTACAAAAACATAGCGCGCAGCATAGCGCGCGCTATCGCTCGGGGTCTTGGGTTTGTAACCCCATGTCCTAATAAGCAGGGCAAAAACGCCTATTTCTCTAAAGTTTCAGATGCTTCCGGCACCGCAAGTGACGTTGCCAATGTCAGGAAAGATTGCCAATGTGGTGTCGCGCGACAGGCGCTGATGGAAAAGGGTCGTGAATTTGAAAGCGCATTTGGCGCCAGACCATAATTTAATTTCTGCTAAATCTGGTGAATCTGTTATTTTAAATGTTGTTTTTAATAAGAAATCCAAGTGCCAGCAGCAGAAACCTATAATTCGCCTGTGCTGAACTACCCTTGTCGCACCCTTGTTGCGCCCTTGTTGCGCCCTTGTCGCGCCCCTTGTCGCGCCCCTTGTCGCGCGATAACACCCCTTATCGCGCCCTTATCGCGCACCCTTATCGCGCGATAACCCCCTTATCGCACCCCTTGTTGCACCCCCTTGTCGCGCCCCCTTTTGTGTTGTATTAGTAGGTTTCCATTGCACTTTTCCCTCTTCCTTTGTTCTCAGACCTTCTCTTGGGTCCGTGGGGACTTGCCGGTGGTCATGGAGGCTTTGGGTGCAGCCGGAGTGTGCATTGGGGATTGGGTGGAACAACATCGGCGGGTTTTGGGGACCCGAAGGGTGGTGGGACCGGGGCTGATGTTGCAAGCTGCCACGGTAAGGGCATCGGATGAGCAGCTAACATTCGATGCAACCACCACTTTTGCCCACATCCGTGTGGCACGACAGGTTTTTGGTGAGGTCACTGGGTCGTGTCTCAGTGACGTGATCTACCCCATTATGGATGCCAACCCCAACCTTTTGGGTTGCACCCTTGATTTTGTGAATGCCGACACCGATGCCCTGGTGTCTGTTTTTCGAAGCAAGGTGAGCGCGAAGGTTGGAACACGGGTCACCAACTTCATCACCCCCCTTTTCCAGGACCTCGATGAAGGTGGGAAAAGAAAAGCCGGGTGCCAATTTTCTGCCCAAAGGGCAAAAAAGGAAGAGGTCCCCGTGATACATCACGAGCGAGTTTTTGAGGTGAAGGACTGTCAATGTGCCTCTGTTTTGCCAGTTTTTTCTCTTCCTTCAAATGGGTCCACGGCCTGGGCCGACCCATACTATGGTTTCACCACCCCGTTTTTTTATACTTCCGCCACTGTTGTTGCATGGCCATTGCATAGTGCAGATCCACTCATTGGTTCTGGTGACGAACCAATTGAGTCCCCTGAGTGGGTGGGATTCAATGAATCACTCCCAGACCTTGTTCGCTTGGAGCACTGTGTTTTGCGTGCAACTTTGAGTCCCTCATTGTACAAATTACAAACTGAGGTGGCTACCCTCGATCCGCTCCAAGGCACACCAATTTTTAACGAAAAGTTTCCTTCTATTGGAAGGAAGTTTGATTCTTATGACAGGGTGCAGTTTTTTGGAAAGCATCATAGCATCCCTATCAATGAATGGGGTGAGGATTATCATGACTTTCCACACCTTGAGAATGTCACGACAGATTTGCACCATGACATTCAGACCCAAACAGGCCTGCCCTTGAATATTGAGATTGTTGCCTATGTTGGTGCACTTGGTGCTGCTCAACATTGGCATAGGGATTTTCCCCGCAAGGTGATCAAGGGACATCATGCATTTGCTGTTTTTTTCCCTTTGAATTATCAACTTAATGGAAACCAGTGGATACATGGTTCATCGGTGGGCTCTCCTGTTCCTTGGGTTGTCAGGGAGATGGATGCTGGTTTGGGAGACGCATTTGTGTTGAATGTGTGTTCCATTCATCGTGGTGGTGGCTTGCCCGAGGGTGTGCCGCCGGTTGATGAGATCTCACAGAGAAGGAATGTACGGTGGGTGGGTTTCATGCTTCTGTCTACCACTGCCCTGCCCAAAAATGTCACGGAAGGTATTAACCCGCCGTTTTGGGCAGAGGACCCTTCCATGACATTAGATGCTCCCGATGTTGCCCACTGTGGTTTCAAGTCATGCAGAAAACGCCCTACCTCCATTTGTTATGGGTGTAAAAAAAAGGTTTTGTGCCCCACACACAAGACCCAGATGTGTGCATCATGTGATGCTCCTGTGACTGCCCAGGATGTACCGTCCTCCTCTAGGGATGTCGCGATGCCAGACAGTAATGGCTCTGTTTCTGTGGATTTCCCATACACATGTTTTTTCGCTGTGGGCACTACAAGTGTTCATCTCATGTGGCACCCTCAGAAGCCCAGGGTGCACAAGGCACGTGATGAGTTGGACTGTCCTTGTTGGGAAGCGATGCATGGAGGTGGTGAAATTGGCACCCCCACCCCCGAGGATTCTCACCTGATCCGTGCTGATGCTGGAACGGTGTTGGTGTTGCGACATGGGAGGTGGGGGGGGTTTGCAATGGGTGGTGACAAGGAGGGTGGTGGCAAAGAGAAAGCGGAGGTGTTTGGTTGGTACATGGTCCCCACGGAACACAAAATGGTCGATATGTCAATCCTGCTGCGCGCCGGTGCAACGGTTGAAGCGGTGGACAAGTCGGGGAAGATTGTTGAGGACACGTACTGGTGCACATGCCATCAGGTTTGTGCTATGGGGCTTGCAATGTGGTGTTCTTCAATGTGCAACAAGGGGTGCAACAAGGTACCTTATCGCGCACCTTATCGCGCGATAAGGGGGCGCGACAAGGTACCTTATCGCGCACCTTATCGCGCGATAAGGTGCGCGATAAGGTACCTTGTCGCGCCCCCTTATCGCGCGATAAGGTGCGCGATAAGGTACCTTGTTGCGCTTGGTACATTGCATCATTTGATTGCATTCCATTTAATTCTGCTGTGTCCGGTGGCACCCGTTGCATTCTTTATTCGTTGCTGCACCCATACTCCCATATTCACCCATCTGTTATTATCTTCTCAGGTGATTGTAGTCCAATGGCCCCGTTTGGACCTTGTGCAAGCACCTGAAGCACCAGATGTCGCTGGGTCCAAGGTTGGACATGTGGCGCCTGCTGCTGAGGCCTTTAGTGGAGTGGGGGAGGAGTGGTTCCTGCCAGGCCCCCCAGCAGTGTTTGAGGCTACAGGGTTTGGGAATGAGGTAACCCTCCCTGGGCAGGCCCCCACCACAAAGACACATTGGTGTCGGTCATTTAAGCTGAAAGTCCGCCAGGGGGGGGTGGAAACTGTGAAGGCATTCACCCTCCCCGTCGTTTGTGGCCTTTGGACCTCAGATGAAAAGACTGATTTTGGGGTGGCTGTGTTGTGCTATGTTTCTTACTATGAGGGGGGGCGTAAGAATCAGTTCAAGTGCCTGATCCCCACTGAAGACAGCTTCCGTTGGGTCACGCACCATGCATTGCGCAATTTCCGCGCTTTTGGGGGGGATGACTTGCCTCCATATGTTGAGGACTGGATGAAGGAATGGGAAACCTCCAGTGCCCCCAGGTATGGTCGTGGTATCACGAAACAGGAGGTTAATGTGGATGAGAGTTCAGACAGTGATGCCACCCCCCTTGCCCAGAGAAAGCGTGGGTAAGGGCCCAAAAAAGCCAAAGCCCGAGGGCAAGAAGGGAGGAACGCCAGCAGCAGGCAGGCAGCAGGCAGCAGCAGCACGCAGTGTTCTTGGCAGTGCTGGTCCTGTCACCCTCAGTGCCACGAGCGTGCACAATATTGTAGGTGCACTCACTGAGGATTTCGCATCCGGGGTGCTTGCAAGTGTGAAGGATGCAGTGACATCCCAAGCAACATCAGTTGTTGCAGCCGCACTGAGGGAGGAGAGGCGGAGTGAGGTTGCAGCGCGGTTGAAGAGACAAGAGGAGAAAACAAAAAAAATGGAGGACAAACTGGAGTTGGCCCTTGCTGAGCAAGCCAGGCTGCGGGAGGCAAAGGAAAAGGCAGAGGCAACCTCCAAGGAAACGCAGGACAAATTGACAGCAAGTAGTGCTGAGGTTGCACGGCTCAGAAGTGAGAGGGATTCTTTGCGAGAGCGAGTGGAGAGTCTGGAGGTAGACAAGGCTAACCTTCAGGATAATTTGAATGCAGCCTTGGGAACCCATGCGCACAACCCCCGTGCGTCAACAGCTGACCTCACCACGCCCCGAAAGCAGCCCAGGCCTTCAACTTCCTGGCCTGCCAGTCCATCTAAGCCTCCTTTTTCTCAGGAGTGACTCCTAAGGGGTCCTGAGTTGCATGCCACCCCCAGTGAGGAGGAGTTGCTACAGTTTGCACGGGCCTTGCAATTGAAGGGAGGGGAGAAGTTTGGTGCCCCAGTCCACACTGCACAATTCGGGTGGGGCCGAATTGGGCCCACATGGCAGGAGGCCCGCATTCTAAAGGCAACATTGAAGCCAAATGCCATTCATTTTTTGCATTTGGTGCGTGCATGGGCTTTGGCCACCCTCCCAAGTTGGTTTCATTGGTGCACTGTGCAAGTGGCACACTACACGGGTCAGCAGCCCATGGTACCTCATTCACACCCACGTGATGGCACACCTCTCAGTGCTGTGGTTGAACTTGGTGACTTCCGTGGTGGTGGGTTGTGGATGGAGTGTGGTGGCAAGCTGTGGGCACCCAAATGTAAGACCACTAGAGAGGTGGTGCAAGTGGTGAACCACTTGGGTCGAGAGGTCCAAGGGGTTGTGTGCTCCGCGCGCAAAGGGTTGGTTTTCAACAGCGGGGCCCTACACAGGCCGTGGGATTGGGAAGGAGACAGGTGGTCCATTGTTTTGTACAATGGTGCAGATGTAAGCAGAGCCTCATTACAGGAGCGTGGGGAACTTATGGCACGTGGGTTTGCACCTTTAATTGTGGAAAGTCTAAGCCTTGCGGCGGGTGGCACTACGGATCACCTGATTGCAACTAATTGCCAGTTGACCTTTGTCTTTGCCCTGTTTGCAATTGCCAATTGTCATGACAATGATGCTAATGGGACCTTTTGTGTTTGCGCGATAAGGGGGTGCAACAAGGTACCTTATCGCGCACCTTATCGCGCGATAAGGTGCGCGATAAGGTACCTTGTCGCGCCCCCTTATCGCGCGATAAGGTGCGCGATAAGGTACCTTGTTGCACCCCCTTGTTGCGCAACAAGGTGCGCGATAAGGTACCTTGTTGCACCCCCTTGTTGCACCACTGTTACTCCAAATCGCAGCATTTTCAAAATGAAAGTCAAGGCATCAACTGCCATCCAGAAGTGCTGTTCAACCCTCGAAGGCTTACGCATGCAGCCACTGAAGAAAGTCTCCCGGAAGCAACAACAAAAACGTTTGAAAATGGCTGAGCAGATTCTTAGGTCACTATTACAAGACGGAGAAGTACAAGTTCGGATGACATATCAAGGAGTTGTACATCTCCGTGGGGGGTGCGCCAGTGTGAAGGATGACAGTAATGCCACAGTGGAAGAGAAGGAGGCCTTAAGGGTTGTCAGACTAGTCCGTGGAATGCGTTTAAGTATCAGGCAAATGTATAGGTTGCCAAGGGCTTGTAGAAAAAAAGATTTGAACGCAGCACGACAACAGCACACACCCTATTGGTGTACCACTAGGGCTGTTGTGTCTGAGACAGGTGCACCTCGGGCCTCAGCGAGCAACAAGCTTGCTGAGGTTGTCAACCACCAAATTAGTTTGTCGCAAGCTGCCAAAACATTTAAGACCCATGGCCCAGACATCATTGTGGTGTTGTCGGCTGATGCCACCCCTTTATGGAAAGCATCAGCAACTCGGTGTGACATTTCTGTCCACTGTTGGCAACAACCAAGTGATGCAGGGGCCCCTAACCTATGGCCAATTTGGTGGGCCATGTGGGGGGGTGATGACACACATTTCATGCTAGCCATGGACAAGGCACATGACCTCAATGGTCAGGTGCAGGATTTGTGTCACAACTGTGACATTGTGTGGGAAGGGAAAACACTAGGGTTCAAGTGTGTCATCACGGGGGATGGGAAAAATATGCATGCCGGGAACCCCTCCTCCAAATCCAAGTGGTGGATTTGTGAGGAAGATAATGGCCTAGCATTTTTTGTAGGAGACATGAAGGGGGGGGTGAGGTGGGGTGCTTACCTCAGGTGCATCCCAACCGGGGGGAGAGTAGGTGACTACGTGCATGCAACATGTAGAATCCTGTGCATCCTCGTGAAAAGGCTAAGGGGGGAGTTCCACCAAAGAGGGATCCATGTTGGGGTGCGTGAGCTAGACGGGGAGATGCACGAGATCAAAGAATTTTGCAAGGGGATCCCAGAGGCAGAGAGGATTGCACCAAGGCGGGCCAAAGAGGGAAGTTTTGACCTTACAAGTGCCAATGCCTTCATGGCCAACCCCCAATGGGCAGACAACATTGTCACCATTGCTGTACCCTTCGTGAACCGGCCGTTTGAATCCGAGATTCACGGGTCATCCCAGGAGTCTCCCAGTTCCACCACCTACATCATGACCCCATGCATGAACGGTTTCAAAACGTTTGGGCCCACAGGCAGAGAGATCAGGCACCAGACAGACAGGCAAACAGACAGTCTGGCGACCACTCATGCCCTGCAACTGCCTTCTGGGGCCCAATGGAGTCTTTAATTGCCTGGATTTCTGTGGATGGGGTCGAATACCCCATCGTGCACACCACCCTCTGGGATGCTGCCCCTGAAGGGCGATCCCAGGCCATAATCCAGGCCTCCCCCAAGCGGGACCACCACAGGCTCAAGAAGTACTTAGCGCAGTTTCAGCTCTCCGATTTCTTGCTGCACGAAGTATTTACACCACCCCCTCACGTGGCCCACCCCATCCCATGTTGTCTGGTCGCCAGGTTCAAGGACAATGTCCCCCTGGCGCTCATACACACCCCACAGACCGTCCATGACACACTTATGATTGTCCTGAGCGCCTTTCTTCAGGCAGTGTACAGAATTCCCCTGAAGTGGGAACCGCACACCACAGTGGCCCAGCTGTGTGAGACAGAGCTCGCGCCACAAACAGACGAATTTATGAGGCGCAAAGGTGTGGTCACTGAGCTGTCATGGCCCCTGCGCCACGACTTCGAGTGGCAGAGATGGCTCCCGGTGACCTCCCCCAATGCTAAAGATGTCCTCACTTCCTTCCTCCCCTCCCTCCTAAACAAGTGTCTTCTGTATGCATTAAACCCACTGGGTCTTAAACTGAACGTCCGGTCCCTTACGTGGGGGCTAGGCTGGCACAATTACCCGAGACACTGGTGGGAAAATGCAGTCAAAGGCTTCGTGAAGGACCTCCACCTGTATGACATCTTTCCCCTCTGTGACATCGACAGGTGGGAGAGGGAGGGAAAGGAGTTCGCCAGCAAACACAAGCCGTCCATGCTAGTCTGAATTGCCTGACGTGCTGTCTTATAACACACACCGTGTGGGTAACGCAAGCAGGCAGGGGGGCGCCTGGACCCCTTTCGTCTCACACTGCGTCCTCCACAGGCAGTATGAGTATTTCTGTACGTTTGCCTGACTTTGTGGCCAGTGGGAGGGAGTCTGGGTGCCAGCAGTCGCAACAGTGCAGAGGCGCCCAGCGGGAATACTTTCTTTCTTTCTGTCCCTCATGAAGCTCTGTCGTGACTCTCCGTCTGCTCTGCTTGTATGTCATTTGATGAACATGATCCCCCAGGGTTTTGGAGCAGCATCACGAAAGGGTGGGGACTGAGCGGCACCGTGGGAGCAAAAACCACTTTCCGAGGGCAGGGCAGGTGAGGGATGTAATCCCAGCAACCATTTTCTGCACTCTGCACTGTCGCACCCATGTTGCTCAGACCCTATTGCATGTGACTGAAGAGTTGGTGCTTTGCTGTGCCCTGTGACTTAGTTCTCGTACGAATTTCGTGCGAATTCGTACGAATCGGCCCCAATTTTGTCTTGTCACTGCTATTTGTTGCACACATTGGATATTGAACAATTTGTTTTGTAGATCCCTAAATACACGCTAGCACGCACAATTTCGTTCTAGCCTAAAACGACATCGCGAGGGCATTCTACCCCACAACATCTAGCTAGAACGTAGACTAGAACAGGAATCATTCTAGCCTAGATGTATTCTACACTAGAACACAAATAAGAAATCAAAACAATACACATTACATTTCTTAATCTTTGTTGCATTGCTCACAAATTTGTTGGGAAGGGCATAGGTTATAGGTGATAGTGGATGCAGTGGTGGGGGGGTCCGTTGGGGTCAAACCATTGTTGCATTGCTCACACAGTTGTTTGGAAGGGCAAAGGTTATAGTTGCTAGTAGATGCATGAGGGTGGGGTGGGGGGGTCCATTGGGTCAAACCATAGGAGCGTAATCAACCACGTCTAGGGTTGGGAGGGGGGGGGGGGGGCAAGGAGACCCCCCACTTACAGCCCCTGAGTGTCTGGGTGTGGGGTTATGAGGGTGTCTTGCTTGTTGCAGTGCGGTTAAGGTTAGGGAGGGTATCCTTTTTCTCTTCACAGGTTTTGTGTATCCCCATGGCTCTCATGTGCTAGTTGCTCATGCTTTGGCAGCAAATAATCAAGTCAGCGCCGACTTTACAGTATGCTCCCGTGTCTACTCGGAACTGTGTACTACGCAGGGGAATCTGACTGTTTAATTGAAACACAGCTTTGCGATGGGACCTGCTGGCTGGTTCCGCGAGGTGACTTCTGCCCAGTGCTCTGATTGTCAATGCAAAGAGATTTAGCCAAGCGCGGGTAAACGGCGGGAGTAACTATGACTCTCTTAAGGTAGCCAAATGCCTCGTCGACTGATTATTGACGCGCATGAATGGATCAACGAGATTCCTGCTGTCCCTAGATGCTGGCTGGTGAACCAACCGCCAAGGGAACGGGCTTGGGTGTTCCAGCGGGGAAAGAAGACCCTGTTGAGTTTGACTCTAGTCTGACAGAGTGCAGCAGCATGGAGGGTGTAGCACAGGTGGTCGTACGAAATTCGTAACAACCACATTCACGGTACGTATTCACGGTACTTTGGGGGCGAATTTCGTACGAAATTCGTACGAAATTCGCACGAATTTCGCACGAATTTCGTACGAATTTCGTGCGAACTTCGTACGAATTTCGTACCATTTTTGCAGGACACTGCACGAAGAGCCACACCAACACCACCTATGCATGCAACAAAGTCCCCACACCCACACACATTTCCCTGTACCTGCCCGCCCGGCACACACACACCCACAAACACACGCACACACACACACACACACACACACACACACACCCATGCACAAAACACACACATACCCTCGATGAAAGCAAACAGCCCCCCACTCAGCCCACACCCACACACTGCCCGCCCACACACCCTCATACGTACCTGGACAGTGGATGTGTCACGGTTAGATGTTTAGGGGGGGGGGGGTTCTGTGTGTGTGTGTGTGTGTGTCTACCTGTGTGTGTGGATGGGTTTCTGTGGATGGATATGTGTGTGTTTTTCTGTGGGTGGGTCGGTGTGTCCATGTGTAGTTGGGTGTGTGGTTGTGTGTGTTTGTGTGTACGCGCGTGTTGCTGTGAGGTGCGGGAAGGGTGTGTCTGTATGTGTGTGTGTGTGTGTGTGTGTGTGTGTATGGCTTGTGCGTATATGTGGTTTGGTGCTCCTCACATCCTCACCCCCCCCCCCCCACACACACAGGCGCGCGCCCACACGCAGAACCAAAAAGACAGTCATGCACCCCCCCCCCCCACCCACATACCATCAATGAAACGTACCTGGACAGTGGATGTGTCACGGTTAAATGTTTAGGGGAGGGGGGTTCTGTGTGTGTGTATGTGTGTCTGCCTGTGTGTGTGGATGGGTTTGTGCGGATGCGTGTATGTGGGTCGGTGTGTCCATGTGTAGTTGGGTGTGTGGTTGTGTGTGTTTGTGTGTGCGCGTGTGTTGGTGTGAGGTGCGGGAAGGGTGTGTGTGTATGCGTGTGTATGGCTTGTGCGTATATGTGCATGGTTTGGTGTTCCTCACATCCTCACCCCCCCCCCCCACACACAGGCGCACGCCCACACCCAGAAACAAACAGACAATGGTACATGTACCCCCCCCCCCCCCCACACACACACCCACATGCCATTAGTGGAATGAAGCCGCCCTGCCACCCCACCCACACCCACACCCACAAACTGCCCAGCCACACATACGCACACACACCTGCATAGTGGATGTGTCGTGGTTAGGTATGTGGGGCGGGATCATTGTGGGTGTGTCTATGTGTGTGTGTGTGTGTGTGTGTGTGTGGATTGGTTTGTGCGCGTGGGTGCGTGTTTGTGTGTGGGTGTGTATCCATGGGTCCGTGGTTGTGTGTGTGGGTGTGTGGATGTTGGTGTGAGGTTTGGGACGGGTTTGTGTGCGTATGTGGTCGGGTGGCCCCCACATCCTCACACACACCAACACACAGACGCATGCCCGCACGTAGACACAAACAGGAAGTCATGCATCCACCCACATGCAAACCCAACCATACACCCATACACAAACCCACACAAATCCACACACCCCACACAAAGGCACACCCACACACATGTGCACATGTTGCATGTAGCCAAGGTGCCTGCAGGGGTGCATTGGGGGGGGGGGTACCCCGGGTGTTAGGACAAATGAGGGGGTGCACAAGGGTGAAATTTGTATGAATTCACGTGAATTCACGTGAAATTCGTACGAAATTCGTGCGAATTTCGTACGAATTCACGTGAATTCACGCCTGTGAATCGGCTACAGGCTTGCCGGGTTTCGGCACCTCTCGTTTTGGGCACGGTTCGGACATGATGGATGCTTTTGGGGCGGGACTTTCATTGGATGATGCGTAATGAAGCCGGGGGAAGAATTTTGGCCCCTCAAATCCCTCGGAAGGATCCAAAAATATGGCATTTTCCCCCAAAAACCTCAAAATTTGGGTAAATTCACGTGAAATTCCCGCAATTATTCAAACGGCCACTTAACCCCCGTTCACGAAGGGTACAGCCAAGGCACGTATGGGGAATGTGGAGACCCCTGCTGGGCCTTTGGTATGGGTGGTCCTTCGTACCCTCTTGCACCAGTTTGCACATATCCATAGGTTTTGGAGGCAAAAAGAATTTTTTACAGATAGTGATGTTGCCATGTACACTAATGCGGTGGACCGCTTCCGCGAGGCATGGGGGGACTTAGGGTGGAAGGTGAGCACGTGGGTCCATTGGACATGTGCTCACTCACCTTATTTTGCACAGGCATATAGGAATATATATATATATTTTCAAGCATTCCAAGTGAAAAAAGGAATAGCCCTTTCAAGAGGGACCTACACAACAGTTGTAAGGGATGGGCTCTCTTAAAGCCAAGGTTATCTAGGCTCTCCATGGGCCATGTTGTAAATATGAATAACCTGGACATGGGGTTGCTTGCACGGAAGGTACAGGAGGCAGAGGAGAGAGACAAAGCAGAAATCCTACTAGGACGTCGCCGGTTGCAGTAGACAAGAGATGTCACAAAGGGGTTGTCTTGTGCATGCTTCATAGGGTGCAACAAGGGGTGCAACAAGGGGTGCAACAAGGGGGGTTATCGCGCGATAAGGGGGTGCAACAAGGGGTGCAACAAGGGGGGGTTGTTGCGCAACAAGGGGTGCAACAAGGGTGCAACAAGGGGTTGTACCCATTTTTGAAAATGGTTAACAATGGAGTACAAGGTTGGGAAGCAGAGTCCCTATAGGTCATTTGGGCCCCCTTAGGACACATGACCCCTTAAAACTCCCCATGGGTACTACAAGACACCTTTTAGGTGTTTACAAGTTTGGGTGCAACAAGGTACCCTTTTCCATCAGGTCCCAGTGCACCACACCACAAACATTTTGGGCCCCCACTATGGGTGGTCCTTGTGGAAGAACGAGGACCTTTTAGCGGATCTAGTTGAGTTTTTTTGCTCAGGGTCTGCCGTCCCAAGTCCAAGCAGCAGAGCAAAGCCGACGCGGACAAGGTGGCAAGAGATGAGCTCTGAATCATGCAGCGCCGAGATTGGTCCTACAAGGACGGCTACAAGCCTCGGTGGATCATCTACTGCACCACTGCGATCGCGCCGATGATTGTGGAAGGAGCTGAAATCAAGCCAGCAGGGGACAGGAGGGCCCCTCAGGACCACGTGGCCGTCATCATCCCCAACGATCAGTGGAGCCCCAGCCAACAAGGGGAGGAGGAGGAGGAGGAGGACGACTGGTCGGAGTTCATGCCCAGCTGCCAGGTGTTCTCCGCCAAAAGCAAAGCGTATGAGGAGTTGGACAAGTGGCAGTCGTGGTGGGAGACGTACGAGCCCGATGAAATTGTGGACCTGAACCCCGACCCAAAGACCATGAGGATGTCCCCGTCAAAGCCACCAACCCCAAAGAAGAAGCAGCCCCAAGGAGACCCACCAGCCCAGCCACCAGCCCCCCCACAAGAAGACGAGGGACCTGCCGAAGCTGCAGCACAAGCAGAAGCACCAGCAGCAGCTGCACAAGAAGAAGAGGCACCAGCCCCAGCAGCTGCTGCACAAGGAGAAGACGCACCAGCCCCACCACAAGAAGAAGAGGCACCAGCGGCCGCGCCACAAGAAGGAGAAGGAGCAGCCCCGAAAGAAGAAGAGGCACCAGAAGGAGCAACCCCAGAAGGCGACCTAAGTGCACAAGAAGAAGGGGACGCAGCCCCAGCTGCCGCTGGGGCAGAAGACCAAAGACCAGAATGGGAGAAGGAGTGGGAGGCCGAAGTGGTGGTCGAAAGCATTAAGGAGATCACTGGATGATAGTGCGCGCTATACCTGGTATAGCGCGCGCCGTAAGATCCACAGCGCGCGCTGTACATATTTTGCGCGCGCTACACTGTTGTTGCCCATGAGGACCTGTAGTGTTGCACACTTTTCAGACCTTTCAGGAAGTGTTTTTGCATGTGTCTTGGGATGGGTGAGCAACAGGGAATGTTTTTGAAAAGCAAGGGGTTTTTGAGAAACACAGGACACTGGAAAAAGCATGGTTTTGAAACATTTTCCGGTTTTGAAAAACTTGAAAAACGGGACAATATAGCGCGGTGGAGCGCGCGCAATATTATTAATTATTAATAGGCGCGCTACAAAGGTCATATTTTTCAAAATTTGCGCGCACTATGGAAGAAATGCACCATTGCGCGCACACAGGGTAGTGGTCCAGATGCACAATCACCAACACATTTGACAATTGACGTTGCATTGTGTTGTAGTGTCCCCGCGGCGTGATTGCAGGAGGTGGACCGCCAGAGAGGAGGAGTGTTTCCAGCAGTTGAAGAAGAAATTTGCCTCCTCCAACTGCCTGGGGGTACCCCGCCCTAAGGGCGAGATAGTCCTGATCACTGATGCCAATGATGTAGGGGGGGGGTGGATCGATCTACCAATGGCAGGAGCTTAACCCAGCTGAACTAACCCACTGCCATTATCGTACTAGTGGACTGAACCGTGATGGTTCCTTGAAACCTGACTATCCTACCAGTGAGTGGCGGCTGGTGCCACTGGGACACTGGAATTGGAAATGGAACCAAGCGCGTTCCAATTACAGCACCTATGACCAGGAACTCCTGGCCGGCATGCTGGTGCTTTCGTCACAATCCCGACTCCTGGGATCTAACCCTATTGTCTGGCTTTGTGACCAGGAACCTGTGAAGTCTTTTCAGAAGGGCCCACCACCAGAGAAAGCAAAACTAAAGCGGGCTTCTGCCAATATGTGAATGATGGTGGGACTGTTCAAGGCCGTGTATGCATCCACAAAGCACCATGTGCGGGCTATTGCTGGAAAAAGAATCGGGTGACCGGTCTGTGGGAGTGTCGCTTTGGATTTAAGGACTCGGAGCACAAAGAGTTGTTTGAGGTCTGCGCATACAGGTCATGCCCTGTGTGCGTCCCCACGGAGGCAGTGGTGTGTCCAACTAACGTCGGCAAGCATGCATGGAGATGCCCCCGTGCATGCATTTTTTAAATAGGAAAAAATGTGTCGACGGGACCGGGGATGTAGAATGGCCAAGCCCCATCCGCGTTGGGGTCCCAAGATGGGACGAGGTCCACTCACACTTGCCACAATCATAGAAGGGCCAAAACTTGTTTTTCTTGGTTGGTGCTTATTTAGGTGTTTGTTATAATTAGGCGTTCCGTTTTGTGATTAGTGCATGCGCCCCCCACCCTTGCAAACCCATCCCCATACCCACACCATGCGTGAGAAGAGGCGGTACAATGGTGCACTATGTATTTTGGCTGTTTTCTAGGGGCGTGCCAACCAGCCAGCCAACCAGGGGGAGGGGGGTTTCCAAAGCCTCCCAGCCACCTAGCCGCGGCTAGGCGCAGCTCCGTAGAGCGCCAGACGGTTTCGCAAGGAAGTTGTCCAACACTCCACCCACTACGCCCAAGGAGCATGATCATGTGGAGCTGCGCCAGCCAGGGGGGGGGCGGGGTTTTGGCCGACCGGCCAGCCACCCAGCCACCCAGCCGGCCACCTATGGGCGGGTTCCGGTCAGTGGGGGGGAGGGGGCGGGGGGGGGGGGGGGGGGCTCCAGCCGCCTAGCCACCCAGCCGCCCAGCCACCCAGCCGCCCAGCCACCCAGCCACCCAACCACCCAGCCACCTTGTCACCTAGCCACCCAACCGTCTAGCCACCATATTGTGTTGGGCCTTGCACTTTTGCATTTTGCCTCTTTGCCTTTGCTCTCAAGATTACATGATGATGATGTGTCTCTGCAGCAGGTATTGGTACAATTTCCATGCACCTACGTTTGTCATGTTTGTGTAATTAGGTAATTAGGTAATTAGGTAATTAGGTAATTAGGTAATTAGTTGCATTATGCATCGGGATGTGGTTATGGGATGTTTGGTCCAGTTGCACAATCACCAACACAACTGCCGTTGCAGTGTGTTGTAGCGTCCCCGTGTCCAACTAAGGTCGGCGAGCATGCATGGAGCTGCCCCAGTGCATGTGTTTTTTAGATAGGAAAAAATGTGTGAACTTGTTGGCATCTTTGCACAACAAATTCACATGCGTCGACAGGACCGGGGATGTAGAATGGCCGAGCCCCATGGCGCGTTGGGGTTTAAAGACGGGACACGCCACCATTCGCAAACCAGCCTTACTGGCACTGTATGTACGGTATGGTATAGAGAGGCCAAAACATTTTTCCACGGTTGGTGCATAATTAGGCGTCTGTTTCAATTAGGCGTTTGGTTTAATGAGTAGTGCATGCTGCATGCTAACAAGGTCTATTCCGTGCAATGTCGATTTTTGTGCCGTGTTATCCACCTTTTTCTTAATTTTTTCCACGTCATTTTGATTGGTCCCATTTTAGGTTTTTCTATCTAATGAGTGATAATTTGTCATTTGCCCACGTACTGTGGTAGAGGCATAGCCATAGTCCCATATTTGCACCCTCTTTTGTCACGATATATATTTTTCACCCCAATTTCTCTATTTCACTTTCGCATGGTAGCCCGTTGTTTGGGGCTCCTCTTCACAACAATGCGATATGAGACATTGATGATTGTCTTTGCATTATGTCTTTGCCACATTGTGTATCTTCAGCTGCACTTGATATTGAGCATGGGAGGGAGGGTGGTCATTTCGCACTTCAAAAGAGGCCACACAACCTAGTAGCCCCAAATGCAGTAGCACATATAGCCACAAGTCAAAAGGGGTTGGCTTGCACCCCTAGGGACCCCTAGTGTGGCCGTTTTTTCTTCGTTTTCCTTGATTTTGGTCAAATTTCCCCCCCAGCCATTTTTGGCCAGCCGTGGCCAGCCACGGGGGGGGAGGGGGGGAGGGGGGGTCCAACCCGTCCAGCCGCGGCTAGCCGCGGCTAGGAACACCCCCGAGCCACCCAACCAACCACCATTTGTACATGCATGTTTGCCTCACCGCCCTTGCTCTCAAGATCTCAAGATGATGTCACCGATCCATGGAGTGTGTGGTAAAATTTCCTTCCCTTTAAACAAGGCACATCATGCATCGGGATGGGGTTTTGGGTTGTTTGCTCGTGTGGGAATCCGGACTTGGTGGTCCAGGTGCACAATCACCCAACACAATTGCCGATGCATTGTCGTAGCGTCCCCGTGTCCAACTAACGTCGGCATGAGGAGTTGGAGACGTAAGTGTTCTTTCGAAGGGTGCCTTGGGGTATATATTGCAATATGGATAGTATATATTTCGAATTGAGGACAATTGTGTACTCTGAGGTTTACATCGGTAACAACAACATTTGCAGTTGAACATATGTCTGATGCGGTGATTCTATGTTTTGTGTTCTTGGTCTTTATGGGAGGTCCCGAAGGCAAGGCAACTTGGAGTATGAGGTAAGGGTGTTCTTGAAAGGTGGCCGACCCCCCCACCCTTGCAAACCCATCCCCATACCCATACCATGCGTGAGAAGAGGCGGTACAATGGTGCACTACGTATTTTGGCTGTTTTCCGGGGGCGCGCCAGCCAGCTAGCCAGCCAGGGCGGGGGGGGGGGGAGGGAGGGGGTTTCCAAAGCCTCCCAGCCACCCAGCCGCGGCTAGGCGTAGCTCCTTTGTTTCGTGTGAGGATTCTGCTTTGTTCGGTGCTTACTTGCTCGTGGTCTGTGGCATTGTATTGGCTTTTGTGGCAATATCTACTGTCAAATGCGGGCGTTGTGAAACTGCAGATGCATGGCATATTCGTATGTAGTCCCATGCTCAATCCAAAATATCATCGCTGGGCAGGTCAGGAAATGGCAGCTGAAGTAGCCCCCTCTTGGACAACCCATCCGAAATGTTGTGGCAAACATGCAAAAGGCGGTCACCCTCCGACCCTGCAGCCAGAAAACTGAATTTTCAGGCCATCATCCAGGGTTGTGGTTTTAAAGCATACCCTTGGCGCTGGTGGTAGGCTCCGCACGTTGGGGGTTTGTGGTCCACACGCACTGTACATTGGGCAGTGCGGGGCCATCAACGGCCCCAGACCGCCTATGGAGCGTTTCTGTGAACACTGTAGAAAGGGTAAATCGTTGAAGAATAAATATGTAGGCCGCCAGTGCAGAAGCCAGATTAAGGCGATCAGGCCGGGATGCATGCCATCCCTCCCCAGACTAATAGCTAGGTATGGGATGGGGTGCATGTCTATGTACCCCATTGAGTATGTAGATCCAAGGGAAGCGGGGGAGCGCGGGCGATTTTGGGATTGTGTCCATACCCCCACGGCCAACCAGCGGATCCCTTTTGGTGGCGTCGATAGGCTCGTTTGGGAAATGATTTGTAATGAGCATAATGACACATCGGAAATGAAAACTCTGAAAGCACGAGCTGAGCACATCTTGACCAAGGGTGTGTGCCATGTTGGTATCCCCACCGTGCTTCGCTTCTTGACGGATGCCTGCGGACACTTGCACGTGCAGCTGTTTGATAAACTTTTTGCACAGGTCAAGCGTGTTGTCACCAAGGAATGGGGTTTTGCGCTGCCGCGCCGTCTTGTTTTTCATGTGCCCTCCTACAAGCCCCATGTACAAGCGCTGGTGCGTAAATTCCTGACCCGATGGATCCGGGATTTTCAAATCCCAGATGCGCTCCGTGACTGGCTCTGCAAGGCCATTTGTATTGTACCCCCTTTGTGGGGGAAGTACTCAAGAGAACCCCGGCGCTTCGCACACCCGACATTGTGTGCGAAGTGCTTGAACAGCACCGCCACAGGTATGATTTCTCACATTGGAGATTTTCTGAACATTTTGGCATGTGGGTTGTCGACAAGTTTGACCCCGTTTTGAAAAGCAGAATTCACCAGGCAGTTCAGTCTGCAGTCACTTCCCTCCAGTGTTCCTGGGGGAAATGGTTTGAGATGTGCCCCACCTTGCGTAACTAGACTGGTCACATCATACTACGCACGCCGGCGCACTAGGCACAGGTTTTTGGTCCGAAGATTGGTTCCTTGCTGGGAAGTAACCCCCGCAATCGCGTGCTGCCGTCCGCTAAGTTCCTGTGCGTAGAGCTGCTGGACTCTCAGTCCACCCTCGACCGTGCTAGTGTGCCAGTTTTTTCTACCCACGACGAAAAATTTGTGCGTACCAGTCTGCAAAATACTGAGAGGTCGGGCGTGTTGGTCCAAGAACTATTGGGTGTGATGTGGGACGATGTCCAGTCGCAGGCAGCTGCTTGCCCCTTGGGTCTGACACGGTGCAGCAGGCTAGTCGCATGATGTCTGCACTTCGTCTCCAGGGAGCTGGATGGGATAAGGCCCTGCATATCCCGAGCGGTTTTTGCAGTATCCTTTCTGAGACCCCCTGGACTGATGCTATTATTGTTGGTGATGAGTTTTCAATTTGGGGTTGGGCTGAGTCCCCTGAGATTGCACAGGCACTGGTCATAGATGAGGTTATGGCTAGAGCGCGAGCCAAGGGCGTGGTAGAGGACGCCCGTAGTGTGAAAAGGGTTACCAAGGGACTGGTTTAGAGAGAGCCGCTGCATGAGTGGCTCCTTCACTTTCTCTCCAACGAACACGCGACAGCCACGAGCGCAAAGGATGCCTACTAAAGGAAACAATGTCCCTCCATTTAAGACCATGGATCACATACTCATTGGACTTCCACTTGATCAGTTCAAAAATGGAGGGAGCGGATGGGAGTGGAGGGAATTTCGAAGAGGCATCATCAGTCGTATCTCAACAAAGCTATGACACAGATTCATCGAATTATGGGGGAATTATGGGGAATTATGGGGGAAGTATGGGGAATTTTGGGGAATTATGGGGGAATTGTGGCTTGGTTTTGATTCCTCATGTGTTGCTGTTTGTTCCCGATGGCTTGCTTTTGATGCTTCCCGATTGCTTGCTGTTGATTCCTGATGTGTTGCCCAGTTGCTGGTGATCCCTGCTGGTCTATTCTTGATTCCTGGTGGCTTGCTGTTCATTCCTGCTCGTTCGTTCTTGATTCCTGGTGGCTTGCTGTTGATTCTTGATCTGTTGCTTTTGACTGTTCCCCAGTTGCTGTTTATTCTTGCTAGTCTTGACTCCTGTGGCCTGCTGTTGATCCCTGCTGGTTTGTTCTTCATTCCCGGTGGCTTGCTTGATTCCTAATGGGTTGGATGGGAGAAACAAACGCAAGCACAATGCACATGCACGTGAGGACGCCGTGGAACATAATCATCCCATAATTCCACCATAACTCCCCATAATTCCCCATAATTCCACCATAATTCCACCATAATTCCCCACAATTCCCCATAATTCCACCACCATTCCCCATAATTCCACCATAATTCCCCCATAATTCCCCCATAATTCCCCATAATTCCCCATAATTCCCCATAATTCCACCACCATTCCCCATAATTCCCCATAATTCCCCCATAATTCCCCATAATTCCACCCAAATTCCCCATAATTTCCCAGAATTCCCCATAATTCCCCCATAATTCCCCATAATTCCCCCATAATTCCCCATAATTCCCCATAATTCCCCATAATTCCACCAATCTCAATCATTCCGCCGGCAGCTGTTCGACAAGCCCACTATAGCCTTTAGGAATTATGGGAAATTTTCCCGCCAGCGCCAGACGAACTTTCCCCGCCAGCGCCGCCAGCGATTTGGCGGCCGCATACCCCTGCATTGCGTGGCGGCGACAGCGCGGTGGCAAGAGGTTGTAGACCAACCCCCCAGCAGATTGGCTTGAGCTGCGGCCCTCCCATGAGCGCCCACGCGTGCCTATTTCTGTGTCACTTACGGGACTGTCCGACTGTACTCTTGCCCCGCGCCCTGCTTGGTTCGGTGCTTCTCACGCACCTGTTTCAGGGCCCACCGCAACGCTGACGTGACCTCAAAACTAGGAATCTCCCAAAACATATCGGTCATATCCTCTTCTTTGAGGTGCGTATCGCGTGCCGTCGCCTGCGTGCTGCCGCGTGAATCCGATCACGCACACCTTGCATTTTGGCAAAACCCAGACCCAATCCCAAATCAGTCAACAAGTTAACTAGCATCTGTAGGCACCTGCTCACTAACCTGCTCCCCCATAATTCCCCATAATTCCCCCATAATCCCCCCATAATTCCCCATAATTCCCCCATAATTCCCCATAATTCCCCATAATTCCCCCATAATTCCACCATAATTCCCCATAATTCCCCATAATTCCCCATAATTCCCCATAATTCCCATAATTCCAGTCGTCCGGCGGGGAGCCGTCGTCTGGCGCTGGCGGGCGCATACCCCTGGCAATGCTCACGAGAGAATGTCGAACACTCGCGCCACATGGCCCACAGCTCAGACGCCTGGGCGGAAATAAACCCACCAGTGGGGACCCCCTTCCCCCCTTGCATCAGAACCACGGAGCCAGCGGTGAACAAGACATTGTCAGTCAGGTCAAAATCCACGAAGCGTTCAATCACACCCTCATCAATGACCACGAAACCCGGGGCAGACGACTTCCCAATGCGATCAAGGTGCCTACTCTCTTTAGATCCCCAAACCCGCATCCGGTCTCTGCTGACCCCTCCTCTGACGCTTCCCTCCCCAATAGAGGCTTTAGGGGCTGGTGGGAGCCGGTCGAGCGTTTGCTGGGCTCCATCTGCGTCCTGGGGAGAGACGTGTTTGTGGTTGCGACCTCCCCCTGGGATGGGTAAGCCAAGGGTCGCCTCCACATGATTTTGCAACATACCCCCCACCGTGACCGTGGGAAGGTAGGGAATTTCCTGAAATGCTTCGATCCTGTGCAAGGGGTGGTTGGTGAAGTGCTGAACCCCTCCCCCATTGCAGCCGACTCGATTGATGATTTTGATGATTTTACTGCTAAGTATGGCTTCGCACCACGCCCGTTTGTTTTGATGAGTCGTTGTCGTGATGGTGTTTTCTAATATCCCGCCGGCGGTGCTACCTGCTGTAGAATTTGCCTGTGCCGCTCTGTTGCGCACAGTCTATAGAATTCCCCTCAAGTGGGAGCCGCATGGCTCCGTGGTGACGTGGGGTGAATGCTCTGTACTGGGTCCGTCCCCGACTATGGGTTTTTCTCTCATGCGGAAGGGAGCAGCGTGATGCATTGGCGATGTGCTGGACGGTGAATGGAAAAGGTGGGTGCATCCCTCTTCCCCCAACTCCCAGGTTGTTTGGAGGTCACTGCTCCCCTCACTTTTTGTCAAGTCGCTGTGGTATGCCTGGACATGTCAGGATGTTATCTGTAATCTCATATCCCTAGTGTGGGGCCTCATGCTGAGGCAATGCCCCACCGTGTGGTGGAAACCGCAGCTTCGGCGGTGTTGGGAAAAGTACCGCCTGGTGCGCATCTTCCCACTGACTGAGATGCACATGTGGATCAAGCAAGGGAGAGAGTTTAGGGTACGGGAGCTGGGTGGGTGAAGGTCGATGGAGGTGCAGCCATGCGGACCAATGCCCACGGCCCCCGGTAAGTGGGAGGGTCTCTCTTTTGTACGCTTTGTTTGTGCTTTTTGTTTTTGTGTCCTACAATTTCCTGTTTTCTATTTTTTGACAATGGGCCCTTGTTTCCACTTGGGTTTCCTTGTTTAGTAGAAGTGCAGCACTGAGGTAGATGAAAGGATGAGTGTGTGATGTGTGTGTGTGTGTGTGTGTGTGTGTGGGCTATGTGCTAGTCGGGAAGTGTATACTCTTCGCCTCTTCGCACAGCCTATGATGCATCACTGACGAGTCTATTTCGCTTTGGTGCGCACTTGCCTTCCGACATTTGAGTGACATACCGTTACGCCATGTGAAGCTGTGGTATACCCAGGGACTTGCTCTGGGTGGGAAGCAGGGAGGGCACATTTTGCACAGCACAGTCCAATAACCTCACACTTGAATTGCACTCAATGCTAAAGTGTAGGCGAAAATGGAGACCCTTCATTGTCTGTAGATTAATGCTTTGTTAAGCTGTTGAGCCTTTGCCCTGTCATGGCGTTTGCATTGTGTTGTATGACTTGGACAGCTCCCATGCATCTCCGGTGAATGCCACAGGCGGTAATCGGCATTACATCCTAGGACACGTGCGGTGCACCCACCAAGATCTCCCATTGCCACGGATGACTAACAATGAGATGGCCTAGCGAGTTTGTAAGCACGGGGTGTCATATTGGGACTGCATCCATGTTCCTGATCCACGACGGGTGCACGCCAAAATCCTGTGGGATACGACAAAAGGAAATTGCATCTGTCACCTGCACGACCCATTGCTATAGTACAACCTCGTTGGCTTCCACTTGCCTTTTCAATGCAGTCGCAGCCAAGTATGGAGCAACAGGGGACCCGCTTGCTACGCATTGTGTTCCACCGCTGGCAATAGAGGCTTTCAGTGATGGGGACGGTATCACAGTCAAAATGCATTGGCACCATGCAACATGCATTGCAACCGCTAGAGCCACATGAAAGGTTGCAATTGCTTTCCCAACGCGAGACTGAACAGTGTGCACATTATGGTTGTACGTGGGCAAGCGCACCGTGTGGCCTATTTGGAATGCCCAAGCTAACTTTTAGGATCCTTGCATTTGGTTTCTGCGCTCGACAAGTGAAGTCCTCATGGGTGGCCAAATGGCACCAAGGGTCCAAGGACTCCATGCCCCTCGTCTTCTGGTCCCAGCATTCATTTGCCTCAACACGCATTCAACACGCCTCTCCGTTTTCCCCCAATCACAAGGGAGAACAGGCAGGACAGGGGGGGGGGTACTTTTCACCTCCGTGTTGGGGCTATGTTAACACAACATGGTAGGGGGTGGGGGGGTGTTTCACTTCAGCTTATGGTCCAGTGAGCAATCTTTTCTGGTGTTGTTGCACGCCTGCCTCCCTTGTCAGCTACTTCCTGTGTTGGGCCTGTGTTAACATTGCCTATAGAATTTGTGTTGCGTTGTGTTGTGTGTTGTGTTGTGTGTTGTTGTGTGTTGTTGTGTTGTGTTGTGTTGTGTTGCGTTGTGTTGCGTTGTTTGTGTTGTGTTGCGTTGTTTGTGTTGCTTTCCTTTTGTGTTTTGTTGTGTTTTGTTGTGTTGTGTCCTGTCCTGTTGTGTTGTGTTGTGTTGTGTTGTGTTGTGTTGTGTTGTGTTGTGTTGTGTTGTGTTGTGTTGTGTTGTGTTGTGTTGTGTTGTGTTGTGTTGTGTTGTGTCCTGTCCTGTTGTGTTGTGTTGTGTTGTGTTGTGTTGTGTTGTGTTGTGTTGTGTTGTGTTGTGTTGTGTTGTGTCCTGTCCTGTTGTGTTGTGTTGTGTTGTGTTGTGTTGTGTTGTGTTGTGTTGTGTTGTGTTGTGTTGTGTTGTGTTGTGTTGTGTTGTGTTGTGTTGTGTTGTGTTGTGTTGTGTTGTGTTGTGTTGTGTTGTGTTGTGTTGTGTTGTGTTGTGTTGTGGCACGAGTGTGGAAATGGTGCACGATTTGTTGCACTACCCTTGCATGCCTCCATTGCCTTGATCCACAACACAACACAACACAACACAGCACATCACAACACAACACAACACAACACAACACATCACAACACAACACAACACTACACAACACAACACAACACAACACCCCCGTCTTCTGGTGTTGGCAGGTGTAGGCAGGGGGGGCTGGGGGGGTATTTTTCACCTCTGTGTTGGCCGGCCATGTTAACACGCCTTTTCTCCAAGTGGCATCACCAATCTAAGCCTATGGGCTGCCCCCAGGAGCCGACATGTGAAAGGGGAATTGAGCAACGTCCAAAGCATCGTGCAAGTCACAAATCCTTGTCCAAACCGGGAAAGAAGCATTGGCAAGGGAAAAGTGGAGTGGCACAATCAAGAGCACCAAAGGACTTGTCCCTGCGAGGTCTTCACTTGGACTCAGGAGGGACAAGCGAATGCAACTCAATCCCGTCAGGGTTTGGGGAGGAGGAGGTGGTGCTTTGTTGTGATATCTGCTTGTGCTTCGGGCAATGTGTCATAGTGCGGCAACCACAAGGCAGTCAAGGCGGGGGTGATCGCATTGGCAATGGCTATGGCATCTCAATATATGTCAGGCTGTGAGATTTTCCAAGTGACTCGCCATCTTGGGGAAACCAGTGCACACAACATCAAAGAAGTGCACCAAAAAATGCACAATATTAACGTGAACCCTTAACACAGGAAAAGCATTTGGGCCTAGAGCTGCATAGCCCCCCCCACCATGCCCCAACCACCCCAATACCCCCTCCAAACATGAAAAGCTGCATTTCTAATGCAACACAAATTCAAAAATACCACACAGCGTCGTACACAGAAAATTTTCATTGAAATATTTTGGTTGAAAACTTCCAAAAACTGTCTGCAATTCCAGGGTTGACGGGTATTTTCTCCCGCCTGGTTCGGGTGCTGCATGATTCTAAAGTTGTGAAGTACAGCGATGAGGTGGGCCAACCCAGAGCAGTGGCTGAATTTGGACACAAATGAGGTTGACACGTGGAAGGCGTAATATCTGCTACAGGGAGGCGGTGCCTGAATGGCGCCGGAGAACCTGCCGACACCGGGGCACATTGGAAATGGGCAGTGGATTTGCTGCTTGTGCTAGGAGAGCTGTGGCTGCGCCCATGGGAGTGGGAGAACAGGCAGGTGTCATGGAATTAGCCATTGATATTGAGGCCTATACAGTCGGGCTGCCCAACCCAACATCACAGGCAGTCTAATTCAGGCTCAGGATGTTCTTCGAGAAAGGGGCCATCCTGAACCGGGCAGTGCAGCCCCCCCCACCTGCCCCATGTGAAAAGGTGATGGTAACAAGCGGCAGCACAAAGATTCGCTGTTGTAGGCGCTGCATATGGCAGGTGCCATGTTTTGAGCTGTTGAGTCCTCCTCGCTTGCTACGCATTGTGTTACACAACAGGACATTGCCAAGAGTATGTGTTTGCTTTTGCTCTGTTGCTTGCATTTGCTGTGCACTGCTCATGCATAGCCCTCATTTTCCTTTGTTGCACAAAGGACGAAATTTGGTCGAAAATTTCATGCCACTTTTGTGACTGCAGTGCACAATGTCATGGGGGCTGCATCCGCTCCACGGGTGTCGAGGCTGAAGGTGCAGTGGCGGGGCCATTCCCACACGGGGATGATTTGGACATGATGGCAAGACTGTGTACCATGTCTGTGCTGAGCTGTGCAAGTTTCAATCCTGAACTCTGCTGGGACAAGCTTGAGCACGAGCTTGACGACGACTGTAGCGGCGGCGGAGAGTCCCCTGAGCATCTCTGTTCACCTTCCACTGTGGCCCCCCCTCACCACCAGCATCTGCACCACCTTCAGAACCACCTGCCACCGGTCACTTTGTTCCGGGCCGTTAATGCTGAGTTGACGGGGGATGTCAAGGAAAGGGCAGGCATGCGTTAAAACAGTTGGAGGGTTGTGCCATGTTTGCCTGTGCAGCCCTGCTGTTTGCTTGCTGAAAGGGCCGCTTCTTGTCTGCAAAACCCCCCTGGTAGTCAGCCTGTACGTTATTTGATACCCCTATTGTAGGCTCTACACGTGAGGATGGTTGATTGGTTGATCGCTGTACAATTTGTTGTTTGAAATTACCTCTGAGTTGCGCTCTACGTTTCGGGTATCTTTTTGCTTCTGCCTCTATTGCATACCAAAGACCTATTTTGGGACATGGTCCTATGTAGGACCATGTCCCTACTGGCAGTAGGAGCCTTCTACACCTTCTGTATGTGTTTCAGTAAATGGCCGTGTGATCAGCTTTATCTTTGCATGTTATTGCCGCCCTCTCTTGTTGACAACTTGCACCAAGCATCTGGTCTGCAGGTACCAGACCTGCCCGCATCTTCTGATCCCACCCACACACACTGATTGTACTTCTGTCCCGTGTGCCACTGGGGCAGGCTGAGTATTTGCCATGTTTGATACAAACAGGGACTCCTCGCCCTTTCTGACAGTTCATACGATCGGCCTTCCTTTCCCATTGGCTCTTTGATCTGCACAACTGATGAGTGGCCTTTCCTTGACGCTTGCGAACAGGACTTCGCACTCAAGTCCCAGGACGATGATTTCTTCGCCCCCCGGGACCGGCTCTCACCGAAGCAGAAGTCGGCCGTCCATTTGGTGCAGCATTGCCTGCGGGTGACACAAGGATCATGCCGATGCATAGAACTGATGAACCTTTGCAAAACCCTTTTGTGGGTCACTACTTCTCCCGCTTCCCAAAGCAGTTGTGCCTGGCATGCTCGTGCTTCCGTTCGTGCACGTGATCTAGCTCAGCCTTGCAGTATTGACACCCGTGCATTAGCCCTTGGACGAGTTGCACTTGGGCTGCTGAGTGTATGGCACATTATTGAGCAGTGGGGCGAGCGGGAATACTGGCTTCTCGACGGTGGCATTTGTCCGCGCACCTCTGTGATGGCGCGGTCACTCGACGCCTTCAGTCTATATTGGATGGTTGGGAAGGAGCCCGCCGTCTCTTGCCTCTTGGCCGTGCAATTGTTGGTGTGCCTTTGCTTCGCGGTCGGCTATCGCACTGCCTACGCCAGTGCGTTGCTCTGGGCCCTACATCATTCACTCAAGGTCAAGAACTGGTGCCATAACTACGGGGGCGACTTGGCCCTAGTTCAATGGGTGCTCCACGATCGTATGTACAATCATGAGGACAGTCATTTGCGTAAATCCGGGCGGCGCTGGCTGTGGTCATGGCCCCCGGTGGGTACAGGTCGTGGGTCGGAGGCGGTTTGGGGGGGGGGGGTGCCAGCACCACCTGACTGCCCTGGACGGGCCTCACCAGAACCGCGGGCCTGTAGCGTACCGGCCGCCGTGAACGAAGGAGCGCAAAGGCACACCGCTGCAAAGGCCCAGCCTTTTTGGACAAGGGCCAGGGGCGCATGGCTGTGGGGCGACATTCAGACGACCGGGATTCGGTGGAGCCGCCGGCCACCACTACTTCTCCAAGTCAATAAACCGGGGCTTTTGCGTGGTTTTGTTGTACGCGCCCTTGCCCCAGTGCACACATAGCACATGGCGCTGCACCCGGGGGGACTGCCAGCCCCACATCGGGCTGCTGCAGGTACAGCCCCACGACCACAAGTGGTCCGGTAGGAACTTCCACCGCCGAAACGGAGACGCGGGACGCCGTTTCGGGGAACACCGCGGCTCCGGTGTACCTGCGCGGCCCCCGCTGAGTGGACCTTCAGTCGCTCGATACCGACCGTTGATCCCCAGGCTGCCTCCGAACCACGACCCATATCCACCGGGTTTTTCAACCGAAGGACCACCAATGAGCCTGACCTGGATGGGCCGAATGGGGCCAGCCAAAAGCGCGCCCGAATCAGGAGTGAACCGCTGACCGGGATGTCCGCGTGGCCCTGTAGAGGCCGAGCGGCCGTGGCCCCGGCCATTCGGGGAGGGGGCACAGGCCAGAACACATCGGTGGACCTTGTCAGCGAATGATTGCGATGCGGTCCCAGCCCATTCAGTGCAGCCATGAATGCCTTGCCCGCGTTGGGAGGCGTAGTGGTGAGCCGCGTGATACCCCCAATGCCAAAGCCCTGTCATCACCAGCACGGCAGCATTGTGGTGGCCCGCCAACGCGAATTGGTCGGCACGCGGGGATTTGCCTCATCAGACGGGCCGGGGTCCAGTCCCGGATTTGCCGATACAAACACGTCGGTCCCCGAGTGCATTGGAAGCGAGAGCGTGGGCAGCAGGCGGTGAAAGTTGCGGTGGGGCAGGTGCGGCCGGAGCCTAATGCGGACACTGCAGCCTGACCATTGAGGCCCCCCCGGCTGCCCCCTGGATCATGGAGACGAGTCCCATACCGCTGCCCTGACCACGACCCCATCCGCAGGGAAGGGGACGTAGGGGTGGTGAACCAGGGAATGCCCTTGCCCAAGCCGGGGAGGACAGCGACTGGAACGCGACTGCACGCCGTGGAACTACGCTGCAGAGCGAACACGCAGCGGAGCTGATGTGGCGGGAGGCCACTGTCCCGAGAGAGGGGGCTCGACAACGGAGGGTGGGGGCTGGCTCGCAACCACACGTCGCCCACCCTGCGTCATGCACGCGCGACGATCGCGATCACGGCCACGGATGCGCACTTGGCCCAGCCGACTGTCGTATTCCGCCATCGTTCCCCTTACACGAACCTCCAGCACCAGTCGGCAGGCCGCAGGAACGACTGGGCCTGCGGTTCATGGGGCGGGGCACACCGGATGTGTGAGGGTACTGGCCGCGCGCGAAGTGCATGCCAAAGTGCATACGGGTTGGAGGGGGGGGTGCCCTGTGAACGGCGTGCCGCACGGCCCAGCACCGGCCACCCACCGCCCGGGGGACCGCCTCCACGACACACCACCGAAGTGCATTGAACGGGCACTGCCAAGCGGCAAATGAATGCCCCTGTTGTCGTTCGCCCCCCCCGGCCTCTGGGACCTGCACCGTCACCCCCCGGCGCCTGAAACCGCAGCCCGGCAGTCCCCCAACACCGTTTAGCGCATCCAAATGGTCCGGTGGCTTCTGCGCACCCCCTGACCAGCCATTTGGTGGCCCCCGGCCCCCGCCTCAACGGCCGCCAACCCTCACATCCCACACCCCCGCACACAAACCTTGGCCCCGGGGCCCCCCTTTCATGACCGATCTGCTCTGCCGGCGGCCCACGCTTCGATGGCCCGGGGAGGCCTGGCACTGTCACGTTCACAGCGCTTGCCATTCACTTTGAGGGGGTTTGCCTCACGCACTCTCCCCGCGGCACCTTTGGGCCAAACCCACAGGCCGGACGTTGCCCTTGTCAGAGCAAATGGCGGTCCGGAATGAACGGACGTACCCCTGTGCCCGTGTCCAGCGAACGGCCCGCGCAACGAACACTTGGCGCTCGGACCGTATTGCTTCGGTATCCAAATTAATTAGGTACCGAGTTTAAGAGTACTTGATTTGGGCTGGACGATTGGGGAATTGAGGGGCTGTTGTGATGTGTCCTGCAACGATGTTTATAAACATTGTACAACCGGATGCAAGGCACTGGCACCCCTCAACTACTGGACCTCTGTTGCCCATCACGACGCTCGGCTTGCACCTTCGCCGTGCGCACCGAACGGCTTGTCCAACGAACACTTGGTGTTCCGACCGTATTATTTGGGGACTTTATTGTGCGCTGGACACAGGGGGGGGGGGGCATTTTGCCACCTCTGCCTAATGAATCTAGGGTCCTGGTGGGGTACAGCCTCCCAGTGCCAAGGCGAAGGGGGGCCAAGGCCCAGGTCGTGGCTGTGGTGGGTGTACATGGGCAACGACTGGCATTAGGCGTGCTACGCCATGCACACAGTTCTCCATGACACGGATGGATGGCTCCAGTGCCTTTGGATTGCTGCTTTGCTTGTATCATGTGCCTCCTCACAGCATGGCCATCGGTGCATATCAGTGTGTATCCAGAAGCCTTTGGCAAACGACAGCAAGCAACTGACGGGCCGTGGGTTATGCACCGGTTTGGACGCTAAAGGTTTGGTTTGCGGTGGTGGCCATCCCTCCCCAGCCCCCCTCCCCCCTGGGGTGAGGTCGGGGGGGCGTCACTTGGTGACAACCCCCCCAAAGGCTGGGGGAGAGTGCACCCCTTCAGCTCCTCCTCCCTGTTCCAGCTCTTCAGCAACGCCCGCATTCTGCTTGGGCCCATGCAATCCAGGACAGAAACCGCCGCCCGCTACAAAGGGCGCCCAAACAGACGTGTGCGGCGCCCAGTGTGTCCATTCCATCGCTGGGCTTGCGGTCTACATCCTTCCCAACGCAGGACCCCTGCCCGACAGCACCTACAACGACACAAGCAGGTCAACCTCCAGCTTCAGGAGCACCAGCCATTTTAAGAAATGGGTGTATTGCCCTGTGCCACTCGGTGGAATTTCTTGGTGTAGGCCACCTGGTCGACAGATCCACAGGGAATGAGGACGCAGTTCCTCTTCGCCACCAGCTTAAGGGTTTCCCCAGGAAGTGCCGGACCATCTGTTGGACAATTTGCTGCCCAACGCTCACAGGGTCATGGCATGTGACCTTCACCACGGGGCGGACTCGGCTTGCCAGGGGTTCCCACGTCCTACAAGGCGGGGCTTATCGGGCTCCTCATTGGTGCTGCGCTCCTCCCCCATGACGAACGACTGAATCTGGACTGCCAGGGTGCCATTGCCTCCGCGTCCGCGTCCAAGCGCTAGCCCTGGACCGAATCTGCAACTGCAGCAGGTTGTCGGGCATGTAGGTCATGAGCTGAAGCGCGCAAAAGGAAAAGCTCTGCAGAGGGAACTGTGTCACATTGTTCCTGGAAATCATGTCCCATGTGTCGTTCAACCCACTCAGAGTTGGCCCCACTGTGCCTGCGACTGTCGAACCTGATTGACTCAGTTGGCTTGCCAGGGCGACCTTCAACATCTCGATAGTGCACGACTGTGAGTCCATATTGACCCACATACGTTCTGTTTCTTTTAGTCGCTTCTCACAGCTCCACTGACCATGTCACCAGCCACCAATGTGGACGAGTAGAGCAGACCCCGAAGTGTGGGGACGGAGATATTGGCAAACCAGAAACATGACGTGTTTGCTTGCTGTTGTTGTGTTGCTTGATAGCTTGATATAAGGGGGGCAGGGGTGGCGTGATGTAATCATATGGACCATAGGTTGTGCCCAGGGATTGGTTTCGCTGGGAGAACGTGAGCGATGAACCCCCTTTCGAACAACTCACGGAATTGTTGCTGCGAGCATCCAGGAACAACCACAAGGCATTGAGGTGCACAATGCCAAGGGGCAGTACCTCAAGGCAACACCTGTGTCCCTGGACTGCCACAGGCATCAAAGAACTGCCGAAGAGCGAACAAATGAATGGAGCCAGACAGAAATCATCCCCCATGGCTGGGCAATAGGTGTGTGCGTGCACACACACACACACAACCTGTATGTCGTGCAGAGAGGGAGGAAAGGCCAGGCGGAGTGGGGCAACCAAACATTGCTGCAGTGCGAACATTGCTGTAGAAAGGTGGTGAATTATAGTGAACACTATGGATTTGTTGAAATGATTGGGCGTCACACACACACAACTCTGAACTCTGAACTCATGGTTTCACTGATGAATGGTAGGACGTAGGACTGTTGAACCATGCAGTTTGAGCTTGAATTGAATCATTGGGCACACCCTTACTCATGGGCCATCGGCACACCCAATAAACAGGTGACTTACAGGACCTAGTGGTCCCAAGGACACAGTACACCCTGGTATAACGAGCTATACGGTGGAGTGTAATGCTGCATGTACTGTATAGTGTGGCACGCAGAACCAGAACAACGCATGCTTAGATTGGTGCTTGATGTATGACATGCGTAACCCCCCCCCGCGCGCGGTTTTTGCACTATTCAGTAGCAGACAGAGCACCGAGAGCAGCACAGGGGTATGCCACACGCTCCAAAACATCCCCTCAAGGAGCGGGAAGGGCCAGGGGCAACTGGGGATGTGTCGGGTGGACGTGTATGACATCGACACCAGCAGCGATGACCTGCACTGAGCCTTGATGGACATGACAATGTGGATTGAATACTCTTTGAATGTCCATATTTCTTTTTTTTTTTTAGTGTTCTTTTTCGTTCCCTGATGATGTCCGCCGTCCGTGGGCATGTCCGGTGACGTGCCTCCCAGTGGCACTGGCAAGGACGCCAGCGACAAGGGCCCTGACGACGCTGAGTTCGGGGGCTCCGCGCACCCTCGCCGCCCGCCTCCGGATGTGAGGCCCCCGTGGAGCAGCGTGGCCCGGCGGCTTCTGCTGGGCCCCGCGGTGGTCCCTCACGTGGCGGTCTTCGTCGACTTCTTCGGCCTCGGCATCATCATCCCGCTCCTGCCGTTCCACGTGGAGGCGCAGGGGGCGACGAGCGTCTGGGTGGGGGGCATCATCACGGGGCAGTACGTCGGCGTCGTGTTCGGCTCCGCCATCTTCGGGAAGCTGTCGGACCGCCTGGGCAAGCGGCGGGTGCTGCGCGCCATCATGGCCCTGGACGTGGGCCTCTTCCTCCTCAGCGGGCTGGTGCGGGCCGTCGGCCCCCTCTGCCTCGTCCGGGTCCTCACGGGGCTCAGCACCCCGATCTCGGCCGCCCAGGCGTGGATCGTCGACTGCCACAAAGGCGCCGAGCGGCAGGTGACGCTGGGCTACAACGCCGGGTGGAGCTGCGTGGGCCTGGTCTTGGGCACGGTCGTGGGGGGGCTGCTGGGGCAGCTCGGCCGGGGCTGCTTCGTCGCGGCTGCCTTGGCCGGCCTGGCCCTCCTCTTCATGTCGTGCGCCGCCTTTGGGGAACGGCCAGCCGAGCCCGGCCCCCAACCTGTCGCCGGCCCTCACCCTACCCCTGGCCCGGGCCCTAGCTCAAGCCCACCGTTCACCACCGCCTCCCACCCACCCGCTGGCACCACCAGACCGGGCTCCGACTCCAGCGGAACCTCCAGCCCTGCTCCTGGCCCCGATGTAGGCCCTCTGGCGTCCTCCCCTAACCCTAACCCTAACGCTAACCCTACCCCTACCCCTAACCCTAACCCTAACCCCAACCCTAACGCTAACCCTAACCCTAACCCTAACCCTAACGCCAACCCTAACCCTAACCCTAACCCTAACCCTAACCCTAACCCTAACCTCAGCCCTGCTCCTGGCCCCGATGTAGGCCCTCTGGCCCCCCCCCCTGACCCTAACCCTAACCCTAACCCTAACCCTAACTCCAGCCCTGCTCCTGGCCCCGATGCAGGCCCTCTGGCCCCCCACCCACCCACGGAATGGACCGTGCTCCGACGGTGGGACTGGGCCCTGCTGGCCTCTGTCATGCTCGCCACCGGGTTGCAGTTTGCGCTCGGTAACACCCTCCTCGGTGTCGTGCTGAAGGCTCATTTCGGGGCCTCAGAGCACGCCGTGGGCCTGTGCTACTCCCTGAGCTTCTGCTGTGTGCTGGCCAACCAGTTTGTTATCTATAAGCCGCTGGTCCGCCGCTTCGGCCCCCAGAGGCTGCTCCGCACCGCCTCCACTGCCAACATCCTGCTGCACCTGCTGCTGGTGCTTGCCATCTGGCAGCAGCACCTCTGGCTGCTGCTGCCCCTGTATGGGACGTCGCGGATCATGATGATGTGGCACATCCCCTCGGTCTTCGCCCTCGTGGGGAACATCACTGACCTTCACGCACCGGGCCTCACCGGCACCGTCCTGGGCTACACGCGGTCAGTGATGCAACTGGGCCAGGCGGTGGGCCCGGTTCTCATGGCTTCGTTGGACTCTGTGGCCTTTTGGATGCCCTGGAGCCTGCAGGCCGTGATTTCCCTGGCCAGCGTCACCGCGCTTGTGGTGCTGACCAAGGACTACCAGGATATCGGCGCGGAGTGACCTCGCCGCTAGACAATCTCCGAGTGACGTGGGATTTGGGGGTGTGATTTTGGAGTGCGTGACATTTACACCCTGGCCCCCATCGCAGGTAGGGTCCACCCTCGACACCAAAGAGGGGTATGAAACCAAGACTGCTCCCACTCGCTCGGTGGCCCTGACCCTAACCCTAACCCACCGATTTCGGGGCCCGAAATGCAGTGTTAGTGGCCCTTGGGGGTTTTGCAGATCCAACAAATGGGGGAGGGGGGCAAACACACCGGAATCGCCTGCACATTGCACAAAAAGGCCCACTTGGGATGGGGTTGGGCTCCTTTGAAGCTCCGGGCCATTTTCCCACTTGGGTCAACGGAAGTCAATTCTTTGATGTTTGTTGTATTTGTTTGTGCAACACCCGTTGCCAAAGGTGGCAAAGTGACAGCGGGGGCACCCCCAGTGCAGTGCGCGCGCGGTGCGGGCGCAGTGCAACTGTTTGGGCGTCCAGCCGTACCAGAGACCCATACTTTATGACACCAGGGGCATCCTTCTTGCCCCTAGTGTAGGTTTTGATGCTTCTTCCACATTGGGGGGTATGGCATTTTTGGATTTTCACCCACTTGCACCCATTCTCACCCCTTTTCACACTTTTTTGCTCATCTCCACCATGGACTCCCACACTTTGGTGTGGCACCTTGAGTTGGGGTGATGGGGGGAAGAACGCGAGCTGAATGATGAGGAGGTAGCGGCGCTGGACTTACAGGGTGCTGCCAGCCCTAATGAAGTGGAAGAAACTCTCTCTGACAGGAACGCCGAAGAATTGGCTAAGGAAGGCTTCTACTTGGTGAAGTCGGTACTCCTCCATTGCTATTGTCAGGCTTGGCGCTTCCTTACCCTCTGGGAAGGGTATGGCGTGGATGAGGCCACCTAGGAGTCCTGCTCAGCATTTCTTTTGCCCGATGGGCGTTTGAATTCTGTTGTGGTCAAATACTTGTCCCAGAACAACGTAGGTGAACTGCTGAGGCTAGCTGAGTTGCTTGCAGAGAAAGCCTAAGGATTGGCGTTATTTGAGAGTCTCGCCCCAGAGACTCACTCCCTTCTCCTTCGATGTCTTTGACCTATGGTGGGTTGTGGCAAGCATTGGGCTCTGTGTGTAGGGGCACACCCTAGGCTTTCCGCATTTTGCATGATGTCTTACGTGAAGGGGAGGTAGCTTGCATTTGTCTTTAGCGAGGCTAGTTTGGGTGACCTAAATGTAGGGGCGTTTGGAAGGGGTGTGCCTGGGGGCTCTTTGGGGAGGACCTAGTCTAAAAGTGCGCGCGCAGTGCAACGACCCCCCCATGCAATGCACCAAGTTTCGTAGGTTGAGAGATCGAGGCACACTTCCATCACTGGTCAACGAACAGCGGAGTACTGAGGTGTGGGCGGTAGGGCAATCGAGGCCGCACTTTGCGTTTGCAGTATCAGCCTCAGCTTTTATGAAGAGGGCCACAGACGGGTGCCCCTCACAGCATCCACGTCCTGGCACCGGTGACTGCCCTTTGAACCGGGCCCCCAAGGTCAGCGGTTCGCTGAGGATCCCATTTGATGGTGCCGGGATCCCTCTGCTGCGCCGTGTGATATGGGGCCCCCGGAAGTTCCGATACTGCCTGGCCAGAGTCAACGGGTTGAAGGGGACCCAAGCAAGATCTCCTGGCTGGACCCAGCCTGTGGACCCAGCCTGGACCGGCCCATCCCCCCTCCCGCCCCCCTTGCCCCAACAAGACCAAGAAAGTCACTGGCCAGCAGTGAACAGAGCAGCGTCCCCAGTTGAGGCTGGGACATATGGTGCGTGTGGAGCCCTCATTCGTACTATATGCCCTATTTCTTGACCCAGGCTGTTGCCCGAGAGCTCATACTGTACTCATCAGAACTGTTGGGCCTGTTGAGCCGGCAAAAAACAAAAAGTCCCCAGCCAGTACGACACTTAAGCGAACCTCAGTGTCTCCATTCCGCAATCCGGCTTTTCCAGCACGTCATCCCCCCCACCCCCCTGCGCAAAGACAAAACCCAACCCCCTTTTCTTGGGGGGGGGGGGCGTGGGGGAGAGGGGGGGGCAACAGAATTGCCCCCTCGTTTTTTGCCGAGATGGAAGTTTTCTTCTTCCTTTGTGGGTGGTGCCACTTTCCACCCCGGGTCCCACCCGCTCTCGTTGTCTGTTCTGATAACACACCCCCGACCTCACACAATTTGGGGGGTCCCAAGGGGGGAGGGGGGGAGGGGCTGGGTCGATTCAGGTCTGGCTGGTTGCCGTATTGGTCCGGCTCCGGGCCTGGGCTGGTTTCGGGGCGATCCCCCCCAAAAAGTCCCTACAGACCCTCGGCTGAAGCATATTGCGACCTTCTGATTGGGCTCCGGAGCGGGGTGGGGGGTTGTCAGGTTCAGTTTCCGAACCCCCCCCCCCCGGGGGGGGGGGGGTGTTGTGCCCTTCCAGCCCAGCAACCAGCCCCATACCTACCCCAAGTTAGGGAGCGGGCACTATTTACTATTTACTACTTAAAACGGCCATAATGTAAAATGCCATAATTTAAAACGCCGGGGGTTTTCCGGGGGTGCCAGATTTGGCCATAATTCAGAACGGTCAGCGGCTTTTCCGCACCTTTTCTGACCACAGGTGTTTTGTTTAATGGAAGCATTTGCTGTTCCAGCAAATGTCGTTTTGGATTTGAAGGAGAGTGGCAAACACAAGCAACGCCCCCCGGAGCATGTGGAGCGTCCGTATGGGTGGCCTTGATTACGGACGCCAGAATGAAAAACGCTAGTGGCACCGTATCTAAATTTGACCGCTTTTAAATATGGCGAGAATAGTACTCTGGTGAGGGCGGGGGGTAGCAGGAACGCGCAGTCCAATATGTGAACACTCGAACAGCTTCTCCGGCACAGTTTCCTTTGATAAATCTGCAGCTCATTTAAAGAAAGTGAAGAGTGTAACGGCATGCGTGAAGCACGTACTCATGGGGTGGTGGTGCGTTTCATCAGTGATTTCCCTGGTGTCTTGTCTCAAGGCTGTGTGCGCCACACGTGTGTTGTGACAATGCTTCACCCCACCGTCGTGGGTACCCCTCGCCATTCAATTTCCTACGTTGTCCGTCCCAGTCCGATCCACAAGAGAAGAAAGGAAGAAGAGATCGTCCACAAAAACGGACTGGACCAAGTGCAGACGTGGCTCAAGACACGTTTGAGCCCCCCCCCCCCTCCCCCAGTGCAGGTCCTCAGGGGTGTGTTCCAGAATGCAGAGCGGGGGGTCGATACGTGGGCTGTACTTTTGCTGCGCCGGAGGTGGACGCCAGCGTCTCTGCAACGCTGGATATTCTGGGGGTCGACGCTGGATTTCCGCTGGATTTGAAAATCTTGATGCTGGATTTACGCCAGACATGCCTCCTTGACACATCCCCCTGCCCCACACTATTGTCCTTTCTCCATCGTGTCAAGCTTGTACCCACAACGTTGTGCACGCTGTAGGTGACCTGCAGTTCCCCCTCAGTTCCCGTTCGGTCCCTTGGGGTATGGCTCTGGTGTTAATGTTTTTCTCGATTGCTTCCGCTGGATTTACGGTGGGTTTGAAAATTTTGACGCGGGATTTACGCCGGTTTATCCGGCGCTCGGGAGAATGCCGGTCAGAAAACCGGCCACAAGGCGCCCTGGAAGAAAGGCTCTCAATGGCAACCTTTTTCTTCCCAATGATATATCGCTCAACTGCGTTGTGGGTGACCAATTTGAGTTGCATATTTGGGGGTACCCAGGGTTCCCTCGTCGACCCCCTCCGAGCCTCATTCTACCATGCCAGCCCTGCAGGGGGGCGGGGGTTGTAAGATAAGCTCGATCGACACCCCCTACCCCTCCCCGCGCCACATGGGGACGGGCGCCCAGAAGAGGCCTTGAGCCCCCCCCCCCCCTGCGCGCAGGCAGTGGTCTCGAAAGATTGGGGTCGTTTGGAGACCCAGGGCAGTTCCATATCTGCAGTTGGGTCCAGTGCCATATGCCACAATGGGTTTTGTAGCTCAGTCGCTAAAGGCCTTCTCACAAGCCGTCACAGGTATGTCCTCGATGGCATGTCACTGGGTGCGGTCCCCGATAATCTGCCACTTTGGCACATTGCAATGTTTAGAAATCCCTCTCATTTGATGCATTATTGCCCCCGACGTATTAAATGGGGCATTCTCACTGTTTTCGACCTTTTTGATCAGGGTAGGCAACCCAAGTTTCCATTGTTTTCCGTGATGGGACGTACGTGGCAATATGTCCATGCAACATCCCTCAATCTGTTCCTAAGTATCCCATTCTCAGAGTGGTCCCTCACCTCTACTTGGGTGGGAAGCTGGGGGAAGTCTGCTTCTCTGAAGCGAATGGCTCTACTATCATATGTTCCTCATCGCCAGTCGTCAGGTGTTTGGACCATCTTTTGGGAGTCCAAGTTTCCGCCATCCATGGCAGACTTTTTCTTTTCAAGCGTCATGGGCCAAGTTGAAAGTAGGGGAGCACCTGCAAACCTGGACCAAGCATCCGTGCCGTCCTATTTGCGCGCAAATTGAACCAGTTCATCATTCTTTGAGCCATTGCAGGTTTCATCAATTGATTCCAAATGTCATCAATTTTTGTTTAGACCCTCATTATCAAGGGGACATGTCTGTCTTTAGTCAATTCTTATCTGTTAAATCTTCGCTCCGCCCTGTCCGGCCCTGTGGGCGGGCAGGGCTGTGCACTAGGCAGTCAGGACTGCTGCCAAATTCCATCGGGGGCCCCCGGACAGAGAGACCTTTCTGGACACTTGGGTCAGGCTAGTCTCCCCCCTTGTGGAGTGGCAAGCGTCACAGGGATGGGCTTGTGTTTTTAAACAGTACTATCAAGCCATCTGCGCTATGCGTCAAACGGGCTGCTTCCCCTATGCCCAGATTGTGTTGCAAAAGGCCTCCGACTGCCAAGACAAACAAGCCAAACGACGACGCACTCAGATGCGAAAACAGCTAGAAAAGGCGGCGGGTATCATTGCAGAGTTTGAAATGCACGGGTGGCGGATTGCCTACTCTGACGGTTCAGCTAAAAGGCATCCCAGGGTTGGGTCCCCCCCCCCCCCATGCCAATGGCCTCCCCACCCAGAAAGTGGCCCGGAACACCCCTGACGTGTGCCAGCAATAGCACAGATAAGACAGGGGAAGGGGGGCCGCCCCGGCCCAGCTGGCTCGCTTAGTTGCGACTGGAGCACCCCCAAAGTGTGCCAACAGCCACATTGGCCAGGCCACTGCACGGAATTTCCCCATCCTGGTTGAATGCATGGCACTTGCACGGGTCAGTGGGAACTTCGTCGGGCCTTGAGTGCAAAGCAGCGGAGGTGCCACTGCACACGTTGTGCGCGCAATGGCAACGTGTACTACACGTGCGCAGGATCTGTGTACCGTGTCTGCCTGCACACCATGCGCACGATGCACCGTGTGCACAGGCCACCCCGCAGAGGCTGCGACGGAGTGGAGGGGGATGGGACATGATGAGAGAGGGTGATGCAGCGGAAGGCATCGTTGAGGGTTGCCGGGGGGGGGGGAGGGGGTCCAGGGGGTACAGGAGGCGCCGGCATCAGAAGGGCCCCCCATGACTGCCCACCCGGGCACTTCATCCCCTGCCCCTCCCCCCCCCTGTCACACGGAGAGGTCTGCCACATCCGCCTCTTCAGCCGCTGCCTGCCCCTTCTCTCGTGCGGGAGAGCCCGCGCAATGCGCGGGCCCAAACTGCCCCCGTTCGCCACGAAGCCGCCCCCCCACGACAATGACCTCGCCGCCCTGAAGTCCCAGTGGGCGTACACGTTCGGGGCCTTCAAACAGCTGCGGTGCCGTGCCTGCGGGGCTGAGTTCCCGGCCTCGGAGCTGGCCACGCACCAGTGCGACCCCCCGCTGCCCTTCGTCCCCCTCTCCCCTCCGTCCGCGCGGGTCCCCCCGGGCAGCGACCTGCCCTCCCCCTTGCGCCACTCATCCGCCTGGCGCCGCCCCGAGTGGAACGCCTCCACGGACCCCACCCCGACGGAGGCCGACGCCTCCCCCAGCCCCGCGTACCACAGCCCCCTCTTTCAGAGCCCCCGCACGAGCTGGTCCTTCCCCAAGACGACACCCCCCCGCAAGGGCTCCATCCCCAACTTCCGGCGCAGCTCCAACGCCAAGAGCAAGCCCCTGTTCTCTGAGGTATAGTATGCACTTCACCCCGGTGCACTCCCCCGGTGGTTTGGAGCTGCGCCGGTTTCGCGGCCGGCAGCCTTTGCAGCCTCCCTCCCCTTCACCTGCCCCGATGGCATCCGGCCAAGCTTCGTCGGCATGTTCAGGATACGCCCCCGGCGGCAAGTGACACGGTGGATTCGCCTTCAGGGGGGGTGAACAAATTGTCAAGTGACCCGACTGCCACAAGGGACCAGACTTCGTTTACAAGGAATTACTACCAAAGGGGGAGGGGGGTCGGGGGGGGGGTCCCACAGAGGGGCCGCTTGTTCCAATTTGATTTTTCCCTCAGCCAAAGTTTGGGTCAAGATTTTGTTTGGGCGGGTGGGTCTCAGAGCCAAAACACCGCCCCCCCCCCCTCTTATAAACAAAGTCTGCAAGGGACACGGTTGACACACAGAGACGCGCACACAGCGGGGGCCCCCACGGACCAGCCCACATGCCGCCACTCCCCCGGCAACACGCTTTGCACCACCGATCCGCGATTGTCGGTTGCATGACCCCAACCGACTGGTCCATCGCGGCCATGTGCAGGGGGCACATCCCCAACACGTCCCGCGCCGTCAGGCTCTCCCCCCGGTCCAGGGCCTGCGCTACGGCGTCGCAGTCCCTGGACTGCACGGCGTCGGGGAGCGACGGGGGCCCGGCGCGCCGGTCACGCATCAGCGGGAGGGTCACGGGCCGCGGGGCCGGGGCCGGGGCGGCCGCGCGCGCGCGCACCTCAGGTCCCGCAGGTACGCCGCGTCGTGCCCTGTCCTTTCCACCCGCCCTATGCCCCGCCTCCTCTGCCGCACTGCACTGCGCACTCAGTCCGAGTTCTTCTCGAGGACCTGGTTCACGGACTCCGATTCGGATTCGGACGAGGAGCAGTCCCCCGACCGCCCGACGGCGGAGGCCCGGCACAAGAGCACCCCGTCCCAGACGCACTGGCGCAGCGCTGAGCCACAGAAGCCGAAGCCCAGTCCCCCGAAGCGGGAGAACGGGGCCCAGCCGCATCCGCAGGGCACGGGCAGCCCCTTAAAGCCCTTGCCCAAGGCGTCGCCCCCGCCCCTCGACACCCTCTGGTACGCTGCCCCTCATCCGCTGTCCCAATACATGGCCCACACACACGCCCTACCCCATGTACCGGCCGATGCATGGGCCATACACACGCAATGTTCTCCCACCGCCCCGCCCACGTTCTTCCAATGCACCGCCGATGTTGAGGCAAGCAGAATGGACTGCAGTTGACTTACTGATTCGTTCACTGAGTTGCCTTTGCAAATAGCCGATGTTCATGACAATGGCTGTCGAGGGTCCCCTGAGATTGGTTTCCACACTTTCTGGCGGGCAACTGCGATGCTGCACTCGCTGTGCCCACATGTGGTCAGTCTTTTGCCATCCCGCACGGTGTATGCCCCTTGACCCCCCCTCCCCCTCAAGTCCAACAGCCCCTCGAACCGACGCCGGAGGATTGTGGAATGAACACCCGCCTTCCCGGGGATCCGTGCCAGACATCTTGCACTGTTGAAGCGGATGCGACACCGCCCCCGCCAAACGAGGTGCTGTCACGATCGGTTGAGTACTCTGCGTACAGGAAAACAGATGGCAAGGGCTACATCTGAGTCTCAAGATGAAAGACGGAAGTCAGTGGGAGCACAGAATGGGTGCTGAGACACCCTTGCCCTGATCCCGCGTATGCAAATCCCTGCAGGGGCCTCGCTCGGCTGACCGCGCTGGGACGTGTGCGTGTTGGTGTACTCGGTGGTGTCTGCTGGGCAGACTGCCATGCGGTCTGCGACGGCATCGATATCCTCCGCCCACAGTGTGTGTGAGTGCCACTGTGCCATCCGCATGCCCCTTGGAGACGGGGCAGATGGCTCCCCAACCCGGCGCCTGCCCCACCTGCCGGGGCGCCTGTGCCCCGACTGACGCGGGCGCTCGTGTGCCCACGGCTGTGAGAAGGCATGCAGTTGGGAGAAGCTTTGTGCAACCGCGCGGAGCACTTCATCTCATCAGCTGGGGACAACGTCCCCCCACTTGGGCCCCACAAGGGCCAAAAATGGGACCCCGCCTTTGGCCCCGCAAGCCACAGAAGGAGTGTGGCAACCGTTTCCCTTCGCTTGGCCGTTTTGAGCGGGTTCTAGGGCTATCCTGGGCAAAATAAAAACGGCGGTTTGGGCTCAAAACAACGCAGATTGGGGGGCACCTCCCGAAATGGGCACCGGATTGGGCAAGGAAGGAGTATTTGCCGAACCGGAATGGTGGCGGGCTTGTTGCTTGTTGCTTGTTAGCTAGATTTAAGGGGAGAGGGGTGTAGCAATGTATCCTCGACTCTACACACCCTTCCCCCACTCTCGATGGCTCTGGAGCACGGCCCTAGACTACGCCACAATTGTACAGATTGGCGCCTTGATGTGGCTATATGGGCTAAACTGGCTCAAAATGGGCTCAAAATGGGCGCAATTCACCCATTTGTGTGCAGATGGTGTAGGATCACATTTGAAAAAAGGCACATTTTGAACCCAGTTTTGACCCATTTTTGGTACCAAAACGGCCTATTTTTAGGTCTTTTGGGGATTAAGGGGGGCCAAAATGGCACAAAGTGGCCTCAAATTGTCTCCATTTACTTGTTTGTGCATCGCAAATGGCCTAGGATCCTTTGTGGGGAAAGGCGCAACCCAATGGGCACTATAGGTGATTCTGAGAGGTGGAACCCACAAAAAGTGGGGTGCTGCAGGTGAATTAAATGCCGTTGGAATCACGTTTTGCGCCACATCCTTCGTTTGGGGCTAATTCCGGCCAATTTGCGCAGATTGTGGGGGGTTTTGGCAATTTCCTGGGGGGTTTGGGGGTGGATGCTTGTGGCAGCAGCACATGCGGGCCTACCCGAGATTACATTGCATTAAGTTGATGAGTACTGAGTTGTGCACAGAGGGCAGAACAGGCAGGGCAGCGATGCTGGGTGATCAGGGCAAGTGCGGGGGGGGGGGGGGGCGCAGCAGGGGTACACCCCAAAGATATTGTGGAGGTAGAGGGCACCAAAGGGCTCTTTGACACGAGGACGCCAACAGTGTACTAACAGTTTCCCATTGTTTGGCCGTTTTGAACGGGTTCTCGGCTGTTTTGGAGAAACATCAGCTGTTTTGGGCCTTAACTAGCCCAGATTGGGGAGGGCCCTGCACCCCAAGGGCACCGCCTGGCTCTAGGAGCTCTGGGGTAGACCCCGAAGCATGGGGACGGAGTAATGGTCGAAAAGGAAAGGAGACGTGTTGCTTGCTTGTGGCTTGCTCGTATTTGTTAGCTGCCTTTATGGGGAGAAGGGTGTTGTAAAGCTTTATGGGTTCATCGGTATAGATAATATACACGCGTGTGTATATGCAGGTATGTATGCGCGCGTATGTAAGATACCTCACAGTATACACGCGAATATTACACGCGCTTATCTCATCTACGCGCACTCATAGTCACCTTTCACAGGCATTTCGTTCTGAATACTCAGCGAATGCCCTGTCCCCAGGTTTGTGCTCCTTGCGTTGGCCTTAGGGCGCGCCCGGCACTTTCCCTTCCCTCGCTGCACAATCGGACCCGCGCGACCCCCGCGTGCACGTGCACAACGCCCGCATTGCCCATGCCCTGCCCCCGGTCATGCCCCCCCCCCATTGCCCCGCAGGAAGATGCACGAGAGCCAGTTCCAGGCCTTCCTGCACCGCCTGCCCCCCGTCATCACCTACGCCGCCATCCCGTGGCCGGACGCCGACACCGCCGCCCCGGGGCACGGGGTGTTCCCCGCGTACCTGACCCGCAGTCGGGGGCGGGACCCCGCCGCCCACAAGGCATTGCTGCGGACGCTGGCGCTGCGGTGGCACCCGGACAAGTTCCTGCAGCAGTTCGGCACGCAGCTGGCGGAGGGGGACCGGGACCGCATCGCCACCAAAGTGACGAAGGTGTTCCAGGCCATCAACGCCTTCAAGTGAGTGCGCCCCCAGCGATGTGTTGGGACGGGGGGGTGGGGTACCACCGCCCCCCCCGCCTATGGCCCAGCTGGTCTCTTCCTGACCGTAACCGCCAGCCTCCGTGGCATTTCTAACCGACAGTAACCGCCCTCGGCGGCTTTGACAACCTCCAAGCACCTGCCTCATCGCTTTGACAACCTCCAAGCACCTGCCTCATCGCTTTGACAACCTCCAAGCACCTGCCTCATCGCTTTGACAACCTCCAAGCACCTGCCTCATCGCTTTGACAACCTCCAAGCACCTGCCTCATCGCTTTGACAACCTCCAAGCACCTGCCTCATCGCTTTGACAACCTCCAAGCACCTGCCTCATCGCTTTGACAACCTCCAAGCACCTGCCTCATCGCTTTGACAACCTCCAAGCACCTGCCTCATCGCTTTGACAACCTCCAAGCACCTGCCTCATCGCTTTGACAACCTCCAAGCACCTGCCTCATCGCTTTGACAACCTCCAAGCACCTGCCTCATCGCTTTGACAACCTCCAAGCACCTGCCTCATCGCTTTGACAACCTCCAAGCACCTGCCTCATCGCTTTGACAACCTCCAAGCACCTGCCTCATCGCTTTGACAACCTCCAAGCACCTGCCTCATCGCTTTGACAACCTCCAAGCACCTGCCTCATCGCTTTGACAACCTCCAAGCACCTGCCTCATCGCTTTGACAACCTCCAAGCACCTGCCTCATCGCTTTGACAACCTCCAAGCACCTGCCTCATCGCTTTGACAACCTCCAAGCACCTGCCTCATCGCTTTGACAACCTCCAAGCGCCTGCCTCATCGCTTCTGGAACCCTCTTACGAGGTCCCTTCCCTTTCTAACGCATCTCCGGTGAGCCCCTTCGGTCCCCATCGCTCCGGAGGGTCCCGGGTGTCGCCTGCGCCGTCACTGTCCAGACTTGCGGGGCCCTCGTCGCAGTCCTCCGCCTCCTCAGCCCCAGAGCGCCAACACCGCCCGCCAGGGAGGTCCTTAAGGAACCGGGGTTTTTTTTTCTTAAGGACCGCCCTTAAGGACCGCCCCAAGGGACCACCAACCGCCAACTGCCAACTGCCAACTCCCACCAACCGCCACCAACCGCCAGCGGCGACCAACCGCCAACCGCCAACCACTACCAATCGCCACCAACCGCCAGTTGCCAACCGCCAACCGCCAACTCCCACCAACCGCCACCAACCGCCAGTTGCCAACCGCCAACCGCCAACCGCCACCAACCATGGTTGAACACATGGGCTTTTTTGGGAAAACTGTGTAACGGAACACTTTTTTTTGTTCCCGTTAAGGACCGCCCTGCCGCCCGCCAAACGCCGGGACGTGCCGCGCACCTTCGGCGCGTCGCGCGTGGCGCCGCGGAGCCCTCCGACCCTCCGGTCCGGCCCCCAGATCCGCTGGGGATGGGGCGGAGAGCAGCCCCCTCCCCCCCCATGGGCCCTGCAGTCGTGGGAATGGCTGCGTGTGCCCCCTCTGCCAGTGCCAGCGGAGGAGTAGAGGCCACGGGGGGGGGGGGGTCAGGTCACGAGGCAAACGATGACTTGCCCGGACCGCCCGCGAGGCCCCCAATTCGAAAGCGGCCGTTTTCCATTTTTTCGTTTCGAAGTTTGGGGTCCGTATGACCTCCGGGGCCGGGGGGGGGGGGTCTGGGGTTTAGGGGGGCCCATGAAGAGTGCCCCTTTCGTGGGGAGGGTCTGGTCAATCGGCGCTAATGCCCCCCCCCCCCCCTCCCCGCGTACATTTGAACGCCCGCCCGCCCCAGGGCACCCGCACGTTGTCCCGCGTGGGCCCCTCTCCGCCGTGACCCGTCTGACTGTCTGTACCGCCATCGCTGGTCAGCCCCGAGGGATGTGTGGGTGTGGGGGGGGGGGATGGGCCGCCCCAAAGGGGTACCGCTTAGGGCCGGCGTGTGGGGCTTGTGCGCCGCCCGGCGGTGAGGGCTCGTGGGCGTGACGGGTCTTCGGGGCGCGACATGCCGCCGGGCAGGCGAGCGGTCGCTGGGGGATCGGGGCCGTAGCTTGACCCGGGGGGAGGGGGGGGGGGGGGCGTACATACCAGCGCCAGCGCCGTGCCGCCGTCGGTACCTGGCAGCCCCAAGGGCGTGGAGCCCCATGGCGCTGGTGCAAAGATGCATAACATTTGATGGAAGAATGTTTCATAGGTGCCCCCCTCGCAGGGACCAGCACAGACTCAGCCCACAGCGTCCCCTTGGGATGCGTGGCCGGTAAGGCATACCCTGATGGTTGGTTGCATGTACCACTACTGGGAATCCGAGGGACTGTTTTGTTAAGCGCCCCGGGACAGACCATCGTGTACTACCGTTATGGACCGTGGCATTGCCATGTTTCCGCTCTGCACTGGGGCCCTCTGAGGACTGGCGGAGATCCAAAAGAAAAAAGCAAAGATGCAGAGCATTTGTACAACAAGGCCCCGGGCGGGAGCGTTGGGCGTTGCCTTGGAAGGGGCTGGGGACACCCCCCAGCCCGGCTTTTGGGCGATCGGCGTTCTTCACTGCCGGGGCCGCATCGGAGTTGGGCTGCCCTCCGGAGCGGGTGGGGCCGGGGGGACGGAGGGCCTCGTGTGCTACCCTCGTGGGTGCCCCCGGGACGCGGGGGGGGGGGGCGTGGGACTCCCAAACCCCCCGATGACCGCCGTGGCCCCTCTGGTCTTTGGAGGGGGGGCGGGGCCCTTTGATGTGGGGCGCCGGTCCGTTCAGGGCCCTCGGCGCGGCATTTGGGATGGCCCAGTGGATTTCCGTCGTGGAACAGGGGCAGTGCCGGAGAAAAGCGGGACCGGGGGGCGGGTCAGACCGGGGGCCGGGGCGGTCGTGTTCGATGGATGGCCCCAATGGACGGGACATGAGTACCACCGCCGCCGTTGGTGGGGGGTCTTTGGCATGGAACGGCCCTGTGTTCCACCACCGCAAGCCGCTTTGGGGGCTGCCCAGAGGTTTGCTTAACAACGCAGCATCCCCCGGGGGCGGTCTGACACCCCCCCCCCCCTCCCCTGGACCACCCCATCTAAAGTGATTTGCCCAAAATTTTTCACTGGGCCTTTGGGCAATCAAAAGTTTTCTCTGGCGCCTTCAGCGCAACTCAGTTCAGGCCAAACAATTTCTTCGGCGCCTCTAACATCTCAGGGAGGGCCTTCTGTATCGCCCTTGTGCACTACACCCTCGATTTTAGGTGCCCCCAGGCCCTCATGGGCCGACGTCTTGTTCCTCTCTGAGCTTGGGGTGGTGGGTGGGGGGGTTCAAGGGGTTGGGTGGGGGGGTCCTAGCCCCCACCACCACCACCACCACATTGGTTCTAAGTGTTGGTCAGCCTCAAAAGCACCAAAGATAAATTTTGCCCGAGATGGACTTGCGCCAAAGGAACCGGAGAACAAGATTCTATTGCCTTTGGCAAGGCACCTCGAAGAGAGAAAAAAAAGCGAATTTTCGAAAAATTTTCAGGTGACACTAAACAACCTAAACAAACGCAATTTGGGGGCTTTTGGGGGGCCATGGCGCGGGCTACATGGGCCTAGCGGCTACTATGTGGGTCTCTGTGGGTGCCCAAGAACACGTATTGTAACCAAATGATTACCCAACCCCTTCTTAGGGGCGAGAGATGGGTTTTTGGAAAAAGTCGAATTTAGAAAATTTTCAGCCAACACATGTGAGCCTAGAAACCGATGAAAACAGCCTCATTGGCAAGGGCCCAGGGGGGGGGTCTCCTAAGCCCCCCCCCCCCCCCACAGCCCCCCCTCGGACCCCCCCACCCCCACCCCTCAAAGAAAGCTCTGGGGCTGCCTGACATCTGAAGGGGGAGGGGTGGGGGTCAGGGAAAGGGGCTCATACCCCCCCCTTTCCCCCCAACCCCAATTATATAGCGTGCACCCATCAGAGCCACTTGTCTTTGATATATTGGGAGCAGGGCGAATACGGGATGTTGTGAACATGATGCCACTCTCTTGTTGGCAACTGCATGGGCATGGCAATCATGCAGCAAGGCAAAACAAAGGCATCCATCAGTATCCAAGAACCCATGGTTGGAAGGGAGTTTGGCCGCGAACATAGTGGGGACCCCTTCACGGAAATATACTCTCAATGTTCATAGCACCCGAATGTATATACCCTGAAAGTGTTGACCTCAGTGCTACCGAAACCATGTACATGATGCCCAGAAAGGCCGCTGCATCAATGTACAGGATCAGTTGGTGCACATACATTGCCCTGTAGGACCGAGGGATCTGTGGGATTATCTCGGTGTTAAGTTGCCCTGTGTCTATGACGCAATCTGTCACCCGCGGGATACCCTTGCGCGACAGGCGCGAACAGTAGAAGGTGCGTAGCTAATTCTCGTGTACCCTAGATTTAGCCAGCTGTGAAAAGAATGCAGAATTCCATAAAGGGATTTGCAGCAGTCCCTGCCCCTGGAGACAACCCCCTGGGCAGGCTTTCGTCAATGAGGAGTACGCCACGGAAGATGTAACACTCACTGGCCACCCTGGTGGAGGGTGCCTGAACCATGCAAAACTGTGATAGAAAATGGGGTCCATCGGTTGTTTAGGCTGTGTGTGTATGTGTGCGTGCGTACATGTGTGTGTCCATGTGTGCGACGCCCAAATCTTTCAAATCATTCTCAAACTGCGAGGTTCAACGGGCTTATTTCCTATGTCTAAGCGACCGAACCATGAGTTCTGATGTACTGGCGCCCTGTCGTCGGGCTTCAGAGAATGTGCCCGACTGGGCATACCCACACAATGTTACCCAAATTATCCACTGCTACAGTGACCTGCCACCCAGGCTTCAAGGTCTTCACATCTGCAGCCAACTTCTTACCAGCGTCCCGTGACCGCTGTGTTGTCTTGGGGGCACGTGGCTTTTAGTGGGTAGGCGGTGTGGCAGATCTTGAGCGGGACCGTCCCCGTTCTTCTGCCCGTCGTGAAGGACTAGGGGCTTTCGGAGGGGCACATGGCTCTCCGCGGGGAGGTGGTGATGGAGGGTTGGGTGAGCAGTGAGGTGGCGAATCGGAACTTGGGATGGCGAAGGAGATAGAGTATACTCCATATTCACATAACTAGGTATATACATGTATATACTGTACTGTATATTCTATATACTGTCTATACTCTTTATAGAGCATACAAGTTATCTCAGAGTTTCAAGCAGACCAGTCACACATGCCATGCAGAGCAATGAATGGAAGGAGAGTGTCGGTGTAGGCACAAGCAATAGGCAATGTGCCCTCCTGTATGATCAGTCCATTGGGATGGTTGTCGGGCCCTTGAAAGCCTATTCCCATTGTTGTTGTCTTTATGGCGCCTAGCATACTCATGCCCGTGCGATGGTATGGTACAGTACCACATGTAAGAACGCTTCTAATTCTGGCATGCACATGGTATTTCTGTCAAAAACTCTGATTTCAGCCTGAAGCCATGCTGAACAGTGACATAAATGTCATTTCTGTCAAAAGCAGCCCTGTGGTTATAACCATGTGCAAGGGTTAAGCTTAAGCGTGCGTAACTGCAGGGTAGTGGGCTATAAGCGTGCACAAGTGTGTGGCCTCCACGTGGCCCGGAATGGACCAGGGGGCCAGTGGTTGCCAAACAGTGCCCTTCAACACAAATACCACCAGCACCAATTAGTTCTTCCCAGGAAAAACCTCTCCAAAAATTTCCAAGGTCAAAAGCCTACTGCTTGCTCAGGTTGTACGGCCCTATTGCAAGCGTGCATAAGTGTGTGTGGCTTCCACAGCCAAGCGTGCACAACCGTACGTAGCCTGCGTGAGTAAGTGTGCGCAACCATGCACGCACAGTCATAACCACGGGCCTCAAAAGAACTGGTTAGAGCACTCAAAATTGGCCTGCAGCACTGAGCTGCGAAATGTTGATTTTCTGTCCAAACAAATTGTGCTTTCACTACTGGGAATGGGCCAAGAGTGTGTTTGGGTGATGGTAAATGTTTTTGAAGGTCAGATGCATGTGTCAAACATGTACAGTTTCCATGTACAGTTTCCATGGGAAATGTGGAGAAGTGTCGGGGAAGTGTAGGGAAGGGTGGGGAGAATGTAGCGAAGTCTGCATGACACACCTGAACTGCAACAGAAGAGTGGAATTCTGTCATAAATTGAATTTCAGCCCTAAAAACTGGCTGACGGTGCTGAACAGTGACAGAAAATGTCACTTCCTCACTGCAACCTGTCCTATAGGGGGAGTATCAGACGCCGTGCGCGCGCGGTGTGTGTGTGCGGTGCAGGTACTGGGGATGTTCCGGAGACCCTTTCAGCGAGAGCCCACAAGGGGAAAACGGTAACACTCCAGAGCCCGCCGGTGCCGTTTGGGACTCCTCCCCCAGTAGACCATTTCCCAGACAAGTAGTTCAAATACCTGACGCGGTGCGCGGTGCGGATACTCCCCCATAGGGGGTGTGTTGGCGTAGTTTTCACTTCACCCTTGTGCACCATTTTCACCCCCTATCCATCCGTTTTCACCTGTTTTTACTGGTGTTCGCTGCATGTTGTCTGGTGTACGGTGACTAGTACATTCACAATGCAACGAAGTTGGTGGTGGACTGCATGGTCTGAATGAGCAAACGGAGCGTATACAATACTATACACCGCCTCTGATTCAAGACATGCTCTCGGCACAGTTCAGGTACTCGAACTAGTATTAGTGGATTATTGACCGTGCTTTTGATGTGGTCTACTTGCCTTGAACAGTGGTGTGGCTGTGCAGGTGCCTTGCCCATAGTGCTGACCCCAAACAAAAACTTATTTCTGCGAAAAAGAATTGACTTCAGCACTGAAAATCACTTTCTGAGTGTCTAATTTTTTTTTGGATGTCACTTTTGGGAGTGCACTGGGCGGTCGATCTTGGAGATGAGCTCGGCCTCGCCAACGCGACCTCCAAAGCAAAGCATGCCGTTCACCGCCTTATCCGTGACAGTGGTGGCGTTGTGGACTGGCTTGTCAGCTGCCGCACAGACTATGTCTTGGTCCCTAGCCAGCCTCCCCGGGCCATGTTTGAGTGCACCAAAGTCATGAGCGCCCGGAAGAAGGGCATCCCTGTCATCACCTTCGCCTTCTTCGAGGCATGTGTCGCTGCCGGGGCGGTGCTGTCTACAGATGGTTACATCGCAGACTTTGGTTCCGAAGTCTCAAGCTCCGCGTCATGCGAGGCCAGCCCCCAGACACTCGTGACTAGCCCCCGGGCACCGTTACTACAGCCCCCAACACAGTCAGTAGGTGATGACATCAGTACTGAGTACAAGTTCGATTTAGATGCCGCCGAGCAGGACGGTCACCCGCCGTTTCCTGGTCCCTTCGCTGTCGCCAAGGTGCACCTGTTCACGAAGCCGCTTGATCAGGGGCTGCGATTTCGGGTCATAGAGCTACACGTCGCCGGTACTGTTACTGGGACCCGCCAATACCGTGTGGTGAGGCATGAGGGCACGCGTGGTCGCACTCATGAGGACCAACCGGCCGTTGCAGAATATCCAGCAACACTGCGCGCAGCGGAGGCGCGGTATGCGGATTGGGCCGCGCAGTCACGGGGTTGGGACCGCCCGGCACTTGCTGAGCTGTCTGTGGGTTCCCGTGCCGCCCGTGCCCTCGCTATGGGGCCGTGTGTCAAGAGGCTGGCGGCCCCAATGGATCCGGAGTTGCAGTCGCTGATCGAAGAGCTGTACGCGGAGGCGTGGGGGCGGCTGCGGCGTAGCACATGGCGTGAGGTGGTGCCTGAGCACGCGCAGAACGCCCTGGGGAGCTTGACGCTCGTGGAGGTTGCCAAGGCCGAAGCGATGCTGCACCAGCTGCGACACAGGGCACGCGTGTCACGCGTGACCACCTTCAATTTCCTTCAACTTTGGGACATTCTGCAACCGACCACTGCGCTCCCTGAGGACTCGGAGGACCCTGAGCACCAGGGCCTCCTCTGGGACCTGCAAGACCTCTGCGAGGCCCTGCGTGACCTCCTCACCGTCGGCGAGGCCGCCTGCGGCAACGTCTACAACGCCCCCGTTGCGGTCCAATACGGTGCGCTCGGGTGTCACCTTCGGCCGCTGTCGCCGGATTCCGTGGCGTACGCCGCGATCGCTGAGGCGGTCGCCCAAGACCCGGGGCCGGTGAAGGCGGTGCGGGGGGTGTACAGTGTCCACAAGTATTCCGAGCACATGGGGCTCCGAGAGCCCCTTGGCAACGCGGCGCTGCTGTACCACGGCAGCCCAATCGGGAATTGGGTTGGCATTCTGAGCCGGGGGCTGCAGGTCCCGAAGTTCGAGCACCGCCGCCGCGACTTGGGGATGTTGGGGTGCGGCATCTACTTTGCGCCGCGGCCCAGCACCGCCTGCAGGTACACACTGCCCGGGCGGCGGGGCACCTGCTTCCTTGCGGTGTGCCGGGTGCTGCTGGGGCGGTGCCGCGACGTCCACACGATGCAGCCCGGCTGGACCCAACCGCCGCCGTCGTACGACAGCGTCCATGCCATTCCCGGGGCCGACTTCGAAGACGATGAGTACGTGGTCTACGACGCGGCGCAGCAAGCGCTTGTCTACCTTGTGGAAGTGGAGCTAGCCAACCCCGATGCGTGTCTTCCGCTGCCCTCAGGCCCGGTCCCCGGGCAGTACGTGTCTCAGAGCCTTTCAGCCCCAGCCACAGTGGGTGACATTTCGATGCCTCCGAAGCTGACGGCAGTTGGGCGAATCGGGTTGGTTTGTGACGGGGCCGTCTGTGCACCGTTGCAGGGGGTGCATGTGAAGGCCCGGCTGATGGACCTCATCGCGGAGGTTGTGGTGTTCCAGCAATACAAAAGCCCTTTGGGCGTCCCCATCGAGGCCAAGTACGTGTTTCCTCTGCAAAAGGGCTGCGTGGTCTGCGGATTTGAGGCGTACATCGGAGCCAAACACGTGGTCGGTGTGGTGCGGGAGAAGGAGGAGGCGCGCCGGGAGTACCACGAGGCTGTGGCCAAGGGCCATGGGGCGTATCTCATGGAGGAGGAGTCGGAGATGCCAGAAACGTTCACGGTCGCGGTGGGTAACCTGCCCTCCCATGCGGAGGTTGTGGTGCAAATCACGTACCTCTTGGAACTGCAAATGGAGCCGGAGACCAACCAGATTGTGTTCACATTTCCCGCCGCTACCCTTCCGCGAGTGGAGGATGCAGCTCTGCAGATCGCCACCCAGACCACCACCGACTCCGTGGCCGGACGCCTGGCAGACGTGGCTGTGTTTGCTCTGGAGGTCGGTGCCGTGATGCCGTACGACATATTGGACGTTTGGTGTTCGCACGCTGTCGCCAGGAAACAGACGCAGACGTGTCTGATGCTGAAGCTGCAGGACACCCAAAAGCCCCCAGACGCCGATATTGTTGTTCGGCTGAAGATGGAGAGTCCCAGCGCCCCTCGCCTTTGGGTAGAGACCAATAACAAGGGACACCAGGCGGCCATGCTCACAGTGTACCCGTCGACTGAAGACTTGCAGCCCTTTGCCCCTGTGGACGTGGAGGTGTTGCTGGTACTCGACATGTCCTGCTCCATGGCACAGGGGGACGCCTTCACGGACCTGCAGCGGGTGGTTTACCAAGTCCTGAAATTGCTGCCGCCACGGAGCCGATTCCAGGTCATCGGCTTTGGATCCGTCCACCAGAGCCTCTTTGCCACGAGTCAGCCCCGCACTGAGCTCCATGTCAGTGAGGCAGTGGACTACCTCTGCGCCGCACAGCCCATTTGGGGGGGCTCCTGCCTCAGCCCAGTGCTGCAGGGCGTCTACAGCCTCGCAGACCCCACACGCCCGCCCCGCTCCATTTTTCTTTTCTCTGATGGCGACCTCAGCGATGGTGCAGCAGCTCTGGCGCTGGTGCGGGCAAATCGTGTGCACACGCGGCTTTTCACGTTTGGGGTCGGGGCCTGCAATTCGCACTTCCTGCAGCTGTTGGCTGCTGAGGGTGGAGGCAAAGCAGCAGTCATGCCTCACAAGCAGCCATCCACATGGGCCTCGCTGGTGGAGGCACAGGTCCGTCGAGCTGGACAGTCCAGTTTTGTGAACATGCAAGTGGATTGGTCGGGTTCAACCAACGCATTTGCGCGCCAGGAGTTCAGTGCGCACATTCAGCCGGCACCACGATATCCACCTCCCGTCTTTGCTGGTGAGCAGGCCATAGCCTACGCCTTTGCAGAACGACATGTCCGACGGGCGGAGCTGACGTGCATTGCTATCAGGCGCGACGGAGATGTGGTGCAGGAGGTCCCGGTGAACACCTTCATTGAGACCCGCCCCGCGACGGAGACGCGCGGTCAGATCGTGCACCGCCTCACGGCCATGAAACTGATCCGTGATTGGCAGAACGGGCTGTTGAGCTTGGAGAGGTCCGAGGACGATTGCATCCGTGACCAGCTCAAGCAGCAAATGATCGAGCTTGGGTGTGAGTATGGGATCGTTACGCCGTACACGTCCATGTTTGCCGTGGAGGAACGAGACAGTGCTTTACTGGAGGGGATGCCCAAGGACCAGGTGAGGCATTTCAACCGTCTGGTGTCAGCAGTGGTGGTGGATCCTATTCCAGACCTCGGCTTCGAGGCCGTGCAGCAGGGTGGGGTGGTGGACCAGCACCAGAGCCGAGAGCCGACATTTCATGCTGCAGTGGCCGAACAAGGCCATGGCAAACTACAGATGAGGGTGCCCCTGGATGAGGACAATCAGGAAGAGGAGTGCGCATGGGCGTGTGAGGAGGGCGTGACCAGCTGGATGGACGGACTGCGTGATGTTGATGAGGAAGCGAAGTATGGGGAGTGCCATCGATTGGAGGATGGTGTGAGACCCAGCTGGATGGACGGACTGCATTGTGTTGATGAGGAAGCGCAGCATGCTGCTATCCGGGAGCAGGTGATGTCTGTGCTGGCAACTGTAGGAGTGGAGGAGATTGAGGGCACGACGCTTTGGGGCGAGGCAGGACTGGACTCCTTGGCGATGGTGGAGATGCGGAATGGACTGAGCAGGGTACTGGGCAATACAATGACACTGGGACATGCGGCCCTGTTTGATTACCCCACTTTGGATGCATTGCAGCAGCACGTTGCAAGGACGCTATTTGGGAGCGAGGAATGCCGGAGGGCAGTGGCTATGCCTGTGGAGATGCAGCCGATGGCGATAGTGGGGATGGCCTGCCGGTTCCCTGGCAGATGCAACAGCGCTGAGGAGTTCTGGAGGTTCCTGGAGGACAGAGGGGATGGAGCAGGGGAGATCCCATTGACTCGAATGGATTGGAGGACGTGGTACGATCCTGAACAGAGCGTAGGCAAGTCATACACGAACCGAGGGGCGTTCATTGAAGGAGTGACTATGTTTGACCACAAGCGGTTCAGGATCTCAGCGGCCGAGGCGGTGATGGTCATGCCTGAACAGCGGATTGCACTTGAGACGGTATACCAGGCCTTTTGTCAAAGCAATATCAATGTTGAGGAGAGCTCTGGGCTACCGATTGGGACATTCATGGCGGCAGCACCTGCAGACTTCACATCCAGCGAGACTCAAGATGTTCTCTTGAGCCCATATGCAGCGACTGGTGCTGCGTTGTCCATCACAGCGAACCGGTTGGCGTATGTGTTTGGGTTGGTGGGACCCTCTATGGCGATTGACACTGCATGTTCATCCTCGTTGGTGGCAACGGATGCTGCATGCAAGGCCATGTATGCGCATGATTGTGAGGTGGCAGTGGCGGTGGGAGTAAACCTGTTCTTCAATTTCGAGGTGTTCATCAGCTGTTGTGCAGCCGGGATGCTATCCAGGAAAGGCCGATGTGCCACATTCTCGGATGATGCGGATGGGTATTTGCGCGGAGAGGGGTGTGGTGCGGTGGTGCTGAAGCTACTATCGAATGCTTTGTCGGCGAGGGACAAGATGTGGGGCGTGGTGCATGGGACGGCGGTCAACCAGGACGGGCGGACGGCGACACTGACGGCATCCAACGGCCCATCCCAAGAGAGCGTGATTCGGACAGCCATTGAGCGCGCGGGTGTGTTGGCGAATGAGATTGGGTATTTGGAAGCTCATGGTACAGGCACGCCATTGGGAGACCCACAGGAGGTGGGGGCGTTGGCGCATGTGTTCGGGAGAGGCCGGGAGAGCCCGCTAGTTGTGGGTGCGGCCAAGACCAATGTGGGACACTTGGAGGTAGCAGCGGGGATGGTGGGGCTGATCAAGACCGCACTGTGTGTGCAGCGTGGGCGAGTGCCACCCAACATCCATTGTAGGGCCATGAACCCCCGAGTGATGGAGTCAGTGGGGCAGTGCCACATTGCGTTCCCAAGCCGCAGCGACGTGCTGGCGGTGCGGTACGCTGGGGTGTCATCATTTGGGTTCGGGGGCACCAATGCGCATGTGGTGATGGGAGTGCCTAGTGAGGGTAGCGTGAGCCCATTGGAGCCGGTGATTGCATGGCAGCGGGAGGTATTTCCGTGGCACACATTAGCACACCCATTGCTGGGTGCCAGCGAGAGGTCTGAGCATGGCTGTGTGTGGACATGTGACTGGGATGCGGAGATTGTGGAGTACCTGTCAGACCATCGGGTCCGGGATGTGGCGGTGGTGCCAGGGACGTGCTACTTGGAGATGGTTGCCGCTGCTGTGGAGGAGATGTTCGGGAATGTGCCGTACGAGTTGGTGGACATACGCTTCCTGAGGTATGCGCTTTTGGATGCGGGGTCACCGCCCACCGTGCGGCTGTCGATGAGTGCTGATTCAGCTGAAACGGAAGCATCAGGTGAGTGGGAGATCACCATTGGGTCCATGCAGCCTGGGGACTGGGCATGGACATTGCATGTGAAGATGCGCCTATGTTTAGGACAGCCTATGCCCTGCCCAATTGATGTGCAGGAGACGATTGCCCGCTGTGATGAACGCGTTGAATGTGGTGAAGCATTCTACGAGACCTTGGGCAATGCCTATCGGGGAGACTTCCGATCGTTGAAGATGGTTTGGCTGGGGCTGAGAGAGTGGATTGGTGAGATTGAGCCGATAGCGGGGCGGAGTCAGGCGCCGACGTTCTTACGCACCTGTGCATTGCTGGACTGTGCGACGCATGTGGGCATGGTACGACTGGATGTAGTGGACCGGATGGCGGGGTTGTATGCTGCTGAGGTTGGGGCATGTTACGTCACAGGGACACGCCGCCGGGGGCTGCAGAAATTGTGGGGTCATGTGAAGATGGAGGATGATGGAGAGAGGACAAGGGTCGGTATGTATGATGAGGATGGGAAGATGTTGATGCAGATGACAGGCCTGAAGGGAGGGCAGTTTGCCACGGAATTGCTTCCCGCTCAGGGCTGGCTGGAGGTGCTGCGCACCGCCGATGCGGCCGCGCGCCGCCAGTCCATCCGCGCCCACGTCGCCTCGGTGTTCAGCCGCGGCGGCTGCCAAGGGCTGACCGGCACCACGGCGTTTGTGGAGGCCGGCATTGATCCGCTGGCCGGTACCACGGCCTTTGTGGAGGCCGGCATGGATCCGCTGGCAACGGTGGATGTTTGCAACGCCCTCAGTTTGGTATTTGGGCCCAGTGCGGGGCTGTCGGGCACAGTCCTTTTTGACCACCCCACACTCGATGCCCTCCTCGAGCACATCGAGGCCACGCTGTTTCCGGAAGGGGGGCCAGTGGCAGTGATTGCGGAGCCCAGTGCCAAGCAAGCGGCGGCCCCGGCCCCAGAGCCTGCCCCCAGTGCGGACGACGCCCTTGTGGCCCCCTTCAAGGACCTGGACTCTGTCCCGGAGGAGGCGTACCAGTTCACCGCCGCTACTGAGTACAGGGCCTTGCAGGCAAGGCTGGCCGCGCTGGAGGCCATGGGGCCGCCGATCCTCTTCCGGAGCCACGAGGCCGTGTCCAAGAGCACGGCGATTGTGGACGGGAGGGTACTGTCCTTCTCCTCTGGGGCCTGTCCTATACCTCCGTTTCACTCTGACCCCACACTTCGGACCCCTGCATCCAAACCTGCCTCAGCCACGCGAATGCCTAGCGGCACCCGCCCCTCCCCAACTCCCCACAATCGGCCTCCATTTTCGGACCACTTCAATAAATTTGATCTCTTCCCCCGAGGAAATGATGTGGGTGGGGGGTGGGTCGGGGGGTTGGCTGCGGTTGGCCGGGACCCCAGATAACTGCCCCCCCCCCCTCCGCTCCCCCTGGGGTCTATAAGCAATGGCCTGTCTCCATCCTGCCCCCCTGTCTACACCCCCTCTACATCCTGCCCCCCTGCCTACACGCCCTCTACCCCATCCTGCCCTCTCGCCTACACCCCCTCTACCCCATCCTACTCCCCTGCCTACACCCCCTCAACCCCATCCTGCCCCCCTGCCTACACCCACTCTACATCTTGCCCCCCTGCCTACACCCCCTCTACATCCTGCCCCCCTCGCCTACACGCCCTCTACCCCATCCTGCCCCCCTCGCCTACACGCCCTCAACCCCATCCTGCCCTCTCGCCTACACCTGCTATCCCCCTCGCCGCCCCTCCAGCCCCCCCCACTCCACCCTCCACGCCGCAGGAGGTCATCACCTACGCCATGTTTAACTACATCGGCATGTCCGGCGATCCCCATGTCACGGAGGAGTCGAAGAGGGCCATGGAGCTGTACGGGTCCTCGGCGTCGGCGAGCCGCATCGCCGGCGGTGAAAGGACCATCCACGCGGAGCTGGAGCGAGCCATATCGGATCTGCTGGGCGTAGAAGACTGCATGTTGATGCTGTCAGGTGTTGTAGTACAGGGGTGGGAGCCCTGGAAATCTGCCCCCCTCTGAAGCAGGGATTGCTGAGTGGGCCGGTTACGCTGGGGGGGGGTTGGCACAAGGCCTCGGTATCAGGTTGTTTGCCTTTGGCGGCGCCTATTGGCCTCTCGCCACTGCTCATTCTGACCCTCTGTGGGCCCGAACGTGTTTTGGTTGTGTCAACGGAGCCCCCGGATAACTTGTCCTGTTTGACTACTCCGGGGGTCGGCCGTCCCGGAGACGGGGCTGTTGCCCGTGCCGTTGACCAGGGGCATCCAGATGCACACTCCGAGTCCATGCGGGGGTTTGCCAACTCCAGCACTGACTTGGGGGGGGGTGTGCGTCTGCGGGATAATTTTCCTGACAGGGGCTTCTAACTGGGGGGGGGGGGGGGGCACTAAAAAGTTTGTGTACCCACCATCGGCCTCCATTTTCCGGTAAATTCCGTTTTTCCCCCGGAAATGTTTTTTGATCTGGTGGGGGGGGGGTCGGCCGAAGTCCTAGGAAGCCCAGAATCCCCCCCCCCCGCTGGGGTTGCGGGGGACAGGGCGAGGGCGCAGGGAAGGGCGTGCGCCCGCCAGAGGTGCTGGGCGCAGGCTGGTCGGGTTTTCACTTCCGGGGGGGAGGGGGGTCAATAGAGCCCCCCAAAACTGGGGGGGAGGGGGTTCGGGAAAAGGGCTCAATTGACAGGCACCATCAATCAGTCATTATGAAGTCTGGTGCCAAAGGCGCCGAAAAAGATTTTGATGGTTCTCACAGACCTCGAAGTGCCCCATCGTGGGTTGTTTTGTGTGAAGGGATACCACTATGCAGGCCTACTCCCCTTTGCTCCATCCCCCACCCCCACCCCCGCCGGCCCTTGGGCTCGGAGGAGCACCGTCCGTCCAAGTCGGTATCTCCCCCCCCCCCTCTGCCACTGGGCCCCACCTCCTCAATGACCACCGCCACGTCCACACCACAAAGGTGCACCCACACCAGTGGTCCCAGAGAACTTGCCCCTGAGCCATCCACATTCGGGCGCAATGCCTCCCTCAACCAGCACATGCCCTTCACTATTACCCCCCCCCCCCTTTGAAGCCACAGTCTAGTCCAAGCTACCGCGGGTGTAGGGTCCGTATTAATTTGGTGCCTAATTTACTTCGGTACCAAATGTAGTGCAGCCACACAAGACATGGGTTTGGTGACGAATTTGCCAGTTATATAGACTCATAGAGTGTTTGCCCATTTGAACCCACACAGCTTGATTTGGGGGATGTTTGTGCATCATGTTCCCCTTTTTGGCACCAGCCCTCGTAGTAGTTGTATGTGGTACGTGCAAGCGGTCTGGTCCATGCTGCAGTTGGCGTGGGGACCGTATTCATCCAATTCTTTTGCGTAGCTTAGACAAGGGAGGGTGGGGGGGGGGGGTAACACGCCTCCCTCAAACATGCAGAATGGACGCCCCTTCCACTCAAGCAATCTCAGATGCAAAGCTAACGCCCGGATCCATTGCCATTTCTGAGGGACAGGGTTCAAGGAAAGGGCAAGGGTAAGTGGCGAGAGGCCAATAGGCGCCGGCGGCTGCAGACAGCAATACAACCGGGCATCATGCCAACCCCCCCTCCCCCTCAGGTGGTTGGGTGGGTCAGACGCCAACAGTAGTTATTTGTACCGAAAATCGGCCTCCAATTCCCAGCCTCTTTAATAGTTTTCATTTGTTCCCCCGAGGACAACTTTTCTGATGTGGGTGAGTGGGGGGGGGGCGGGGGGTTTCGGCTGCAGCCGGCCAGGGTCCCAATTCCCCCCGCCCCCTTCCCCCCCCAACGGGTCTGCAAGCCATGGCCTGCACCCCATCCACTGCCGAGTATCCGGTTCCTTTGCAGGCGATGCCATGAATGTCGATGCCATTGAGCACCTGTGCGGGCCGGACGACGTCGTGCTCTCCGAAGCCTTCGCACACAACAGCATTGTGCAGGGCTGCCAGCTCTCCGGCTCCAAGCGCTTGTCCTTCCCGCACAACAGTTTTGAGACACTGGACAAGATACTGACGGCGCAGCGGCTGCGGTATAACAAGGCCCTAATCATCATCGAAGGGATACACAGTGCTGATGGCGATATCCCAAATTTGCCGGCGTTTATTGAGGTACGGCGTGTTGGATTTCAGTCCCCCCCCCCCCCCCCCACGACCGGCTGTTGCCCTGCTGTTGTGGGCTGATGATCACACATTTTACAGCAGCAATTTCTTTCCGGCATCTTTGGTGCCAAAACTCAGCACACGTCACTCAGCACCAACCCCCCCCCCCCCCTTCACCCGACACGGAACCGACGCAGAGCTGTGAAACAGGGACAGTCTGGGGGCTCTGTTGGCACAACTGACCAAGGGAGAGGAAGTGTGCGCAGGGAAGTACGCATAGGCCACGCAGGGACGGGGAGGGGACAAGGTGGTGAGAGGCTGTTGGGTGCCGCCGCCTACGGAGGGAAAGGGTGCAGTAGGGAGGTAAGGATAGGCCTAACAGGGAAAGGGAGGGCACAAGGTGGTGGAAGGCCGATGGGCGCCGCTGCCTACGTGGGGGGGGGGAAGGGTACAAGGGAGATCCAAGGATGAGTGGCGAAAGGCCAATAGGCGCCGCCGCCAGCTGTAGACAGCAATCCACCCACAGGCGTCATGCCACCCCAAAGTAGAACCCTAGTCCCCCTCTAGTACACAAACCCGCGGATACCCCGTTCAAGTGTCCCTAGTTTTGAGGGGCTCCAACAACCCCCGCCTCCCTCAGAGTGAAGCTGCCGCAGACCCAGGGGCAACCGTCGTCTTTGACGGTTGATCAGCCACAAAAAGGCGGTTGATCGGCCACAAAAAGGCGGTTGATCGGCCACAAAAAGGCGGTTGATCGGCCACAAAAAGGCGGTTGATCGGCCACAAAAAGGCGGTTGATCGGCCACAAAAAGGCGGTTGATCGGCCACAAAAAGGCGGTTGATCGGCCACAAAAAGGCGGTTGATCGGCCACAAAAAGGCGGTTGATCGGCCACAAAAAGGCGGTTGATCGGCCACAAAAAGGCGGTTGATCGGCCACAAAAAGGCGGTTGATCAGAAGTCGTGGTCCGAACCCCCGGGTTTCACTCCGCCGCTGCACCGCCGCCGCGCCCGCAGGTCAAGAAGAAGCACAATGCCCTCCTGATGATCGACGAGGCGCACTCCATTGGCGTCCTCGGGGCCCGCGGCGGCGGCATCGGGGAGCACTTCGGCGTGGACCGCAGTGACGTCGACATTTGGATGGGGACCATCAGCAACGCCTTCGCCAGCGCTGGGGGGTACATCGCCGGCTGCAAGGCCCTTGTACAGTACCTCAAGTACTCGGCCCCGGGGTTCGTGTTCTCCACCGGCATGCCCCCCCCCTGCGCCGCGGCGGCCCTCGCCTCCATCCGGCTGATGCTGAAGGTGCACCCCCCAGCACCCCCTCTGGCCTCTCTCCAGGCTCTAGGCATGTCTGTCCTGGTTACGGGGTGCGTTACCTGCAGAGGTGTCCTTAAGAACCCAAAAATTATCTTTGGTTAAGGACAACCCCCAAGGACAACCCGCCACCAACCGCCAACCGCCAACCGTCAACGGCCAAACCGCCAGATGTGGGCAAGAACTGACGAGGCTGTCTCCATCGCCGGCCGCACTGGATCTCCTCCAAGAGGGTGCTGCAAACGAGGAACGTTCTGTCCACTGGCAGTGCACGTGCAACAAGTGCGTATGCCAACCGCCACCAACCACCAACAACCAACTGCCAACCGCCATCTGCCACCAACCGCCAGCCGCCAGCCGCCACCAACCACCAACCAGCAACCACCAACCACCAACCACCACCAAATGCCAACCGCCAACCGACGCCAACCGCTAAGTTTTGAAGTACAGAAGGTCCCATAACCGTGATGCACACGGCGTCCCCGTGGACGTTCATTTACGTTAGTGTTACGAAGTCGATTTTTTCCCCCCAGGACAGCCCTGGTTGCCTGTGCAGGTTGTGGGGTGAGTTGATGTGTACGGTGCCTTTGCAGGACGTGGGGCATCATGTTATTTGTGCAGGTCGTGGGCGGTCGTGGTTTGTGGGGTGTGCGCACGTTGCACGGGGGCTGCTGCCGGGCGGGACCCGACCTCAAGGGAGGGGGGGGGGGAGCCTGGGCCGCATACCCAAGTGTTCGGAGGTGCCCGACAAAAAGGTGGTGGGTGTTGGTCGACAAGGGGCGGTGGGGGTGGGGGGGGGGGGACGCCCCAGAACCCCCAAAATGGTTGAACACCCCTTGGGGTCACACCCCAGCCTCCGTGGCACGTTGAAGGGTGTTCGGCGCAGACTATGGGCCGCATTGCCCCTGCAGGTGGTGGGGCCTGTTCTTTGTGGGTGTTGTGGGGTACAGTGCCTTTGCAGGTCCTGGGCCGCAGCGCTTGTGCAGGCCGTGGCTTGTGCCACTTGTGCATTGCCTCTGCAGGTCGCGGGGCGTGTTCTTTGTGTGGGTTGTGGGCTGCTGCATTGCCTGTGTCGCGGGGGTGTTATCTGTTCACGTCGCAGCCGTGCCCGTCCGGAACTCGATGGTCCATCCGTGACCGGGTTACCCTCCCCCCGGGGGGCCCCATCCCCCGGAACGAGCCCCTCCGCACCGCCGTCTGGCCTCGTTCCCTCAGGAGCCCGAGCGCGTGGCACGTCTGACCCAACGCAGCCGGCGCTTCCTGGAGCTCGTCCACGAGCGGGGGCTGGACCCGGGGGCCAGCAAGGACACGCCGGTGGTGCCCATTATGATCGGCAGCCCCGTCCGTGCGATGCGCCTGTCGCAGGCCCTGAGGCAGTACCACGGCATTGAGGTGCCCCCGATGGTGCACCCCAGAGGACAGGCCCGCCTCTGCTTCTTCATCAACTGCAGCCACACGGAGGACCAGCTGCGGCGCACCGCCGACGCCGTCGTGGCGGCGCTGGCGTGCGTCCGTGCGGAGGAGGAGGAGGAGTGCGCGGCCGCGAATGCGTGAGGGAGCGGTCGCCGGGGCCGGGGCCTAATCTTCCGCTTTTTTGTTGTGAGTCAAAGGGCCGACGCGAAGTCGCAGCGGAGCATTGAACTCGAGATGGGGGCTGTTGTCGAGTGAGAGTTGCAGTGTGCAGTGCTGTGGTCGCAGCACGTTCCTCGCGGACCCCTAAAGCTCTCTCTCTCTTTGTTCTGTGCAGGAACACCCCCTCCCCCTGCGTTGCTGGGTCCACCAGACCCCAGAACGAAAATGCGCAATTTTCCCACAACAGCACACACCCCCTACCCACTGCACCCCCCCTGACCTGCGAGACCTACGCTGAAGGGAAGCGCTGAGCGCGCTCGCCGGGAGTAGTGCTGAGCGCAGAGTTGAAGATTAATGCCGTTTGGATCCTTCAAATGTGTTGGTGCCACGAGCCGCCTGCGTGGACCTGGTCGCTGGGGCACCTTCCCTTTGGGGAGGGGTGGAGCATTGTACATCATGTATTGCATGTCACTTGGGTAGCCCCCCCACCCCCTCAGTGATCCCGCAAGCGGACACCCCAGGGCCCAAAATCCGCGGTTGGGGAGGGTGCCCCCACCGCCGGTATGGGGGGTCCACTTGGACGCACCAGGCCAATGGAGAGGGCCTGTGGACAGTCCGGGGGCTCGTTGGCACAACCGACAAAGGGAAAGGAAGGGTGAGTAGGGGGGTATGGATGGGCCAGGCAGAGGGAGAGGGAGGGCACAAGGGGGTGAGGCCAATGGGCTCCGCCGCCTACCTGGGGGGGGGGAAGGGTTCATGGAAAGTGCAAGGGTAAGTGGCGAGAGGCCAATAGGCGCCGCCAGCTGCTGACAGCAATACATCCAGGCGTCATGCCAAGCCCCCCCCCCCCCCAAACCCCCCCTCCGGCCAACAGTCACTTGAGGGGGGCGGCATTGCGTCATAACTGAGGAGATCGTCTTGTATCTCGCCCCCCCCCCCCCCCCCTGGGCTGTGTGCCTGGGGATGCCTTGCGTCCCCCCAATCTTGCATGCCACCTGTAGATATGTTGTGATCAATGTGTTCGGAATGCCCTCAACTGTAGCCCCTCCGCCTGCTGCCGCTGGATACGCTGCCTCCCTGTCCCTCTTCCTGCCACCCTGAAGTCTCCGGACCCACTACACCCCCGCCCTCCCTTCTCCATCCCCTGATCCTGTTCCACCACCGTGTTTCTTGAGGCGTCACCGGAAGCCCTGTGCTTGTTATGGCTTCGGGAACATTATGGCGTCTTTTGTGATGCAGTTGGAGTGGGAATGGTTTCGCACAGCACACGCACATACACACGCAACTCTGCATGCGCCGTCATTCTGCAGCCTGCCGTGTGCATGCGATGCACAGCCTCCATTAAGGACCGTTTTGAAAAATGTGGGTGCCACATGGGTATTGCCCACGTGCCATCTCCACACAGGGTCACACCTCCTGTTTGCTTACCGCACGAGGGTCTGTTGGTGCCTCATCCCCCCCCCCCCTCCCCCGAGGCGGCGAGGGGCCCAGCGAGGCCAAAATTCGGCGAAGTCGGCAAAACGTGAGTTTTTGGGCGCGGCACTGTTTGACCAGTGCCATGCGGAAGGGGATGGCACCAACACAACTAACGCTGCGTTGTGGGACTTGTTTTGTGCCAATTACAATATATATGACCCCTGCCCTCCGAGTCGGGTAAAGTGCTCAGCCGACTCGCTCGCCGCCTCGCTGGCCCTGGGCCTCGCCGCATTGGGGGGAGGGGGTTGCTCATTAACAGTGCCTTGCACACCTGCACACACATGCACATGCACGCGTCCGGACACACCGGCATATGCCGGAGCATCACCGTCCCACCTCCACAAACACACTCTTTCCATTTCCATATGTCGGTGTTGCTGAATCATACGATTGTGCTGCTGCAAGGTGCTTCTGGAGGAGGTCCAGCGGGACCGACCCTCCTTCAGACCTCTGGTGGGTGCAAATCCGTTGGGCTGGACATCTGCAGGCATATGTGCAATTTCTGGAGAACTTCTGCCCCGTGCGGCGTCACCAGAAGTCACGTTATGACGTTGCTGGTGACGTAGCAGAGGCCGAGCTGCAAGGAAAGTGTTCGCGCAGCACTCCACCTGCACGTGCATGCGCACCTCCCGCTGCATCGGCATCTCTACGCTGCCATCTGCATGTGATGCGCAGGCCCCGTCCACTGCCGTCTCCGCACACGGTCACACCCTTGTTGGTTGCTGCACTATCGTCTGATGGTGTGTTGTGAACAGTGCCTGGCACACCTGCACACACATGCACATGCACATGTCTGCACACACCGTCATATGTCAGAGCATCACCGCCCCACCTCCAAACACACTCTTTCCATTTCTATATGTCCGTGTTGTAGCATCATATGATTCTGCTGCTGCAATCATTGTGTCTTCACAGCTGAGTGTATCGTCGTCACATTCGACGTCCGATGCTCGCATCCCAATTGTGAATATCTGCACCGTGCTACGGTATCCATGTGACCTGCTCAACATGTGGATACTTCTTGTGACCCATCACAACAGTATGCATTTGGCTGTCGAGTGTAACAGACAATGCAGCAGACACAGCACGCAATCGTGGCATGACAATGAAATGGCCTTCAGCTACTGCCCACGATGTAATTGCTCTTTAGGCTTGCTGGTGCATTTGTTGCACTGCACGTCATCAATGGTTCAGGCCGCAACTTCATCTCTGCGCGTTGTTGTGCATTGTCTGTTTTGCAATGCCCCTCTGCAGCAAAACAACGTTTCGTACATGGGTCCGCCATTTATTGAAATGCTGTTGGCACCCAAACAAAATGTGATGCGCGTGTATCACGTCTGAAATAATTCATGTGTTCTTGTTAAGCCCTTATCCCTGGTTTGTTGTGGAACTGGATCAGGATAGGGTGTCCATTCTTCCATACAAGTAACTGGGTCCATCTTAGCCATCGCCTCAGGTGATCCGCAGTTGAAAGATTGCTCGGGTGGCCACAAGACCCCACCCTTGGGGTATGTTGGACAAAACTGCTTATAGGGGGACAAGATGCACAACTTCCCACACAAATACATCTCACGTGTGCTTGATGTGAATACCAAAAGTGATGGAATACTCTCCTTGCCGCCCACCTCAAAAAGTCCCGTGACGCCATTCACTGTTTTTGAGCTCGTGGCCCGCTTGGTACCACATTGGATGGTAGAGTCCCTGCCGCCATTCATTCGCACGACACTAACCTTGCAACCCAATTGCACCGTTGCCGGATACCAGTCTTCTCCACGGTCCATGTCCTCTAGGTCACCCAGTGAAACCTGCACCGATGGTTCCTATAAGCAACAGGTGAACACCCACGCATCAGCATGCATGCCCTCTGATGGTGTGGCTGTCCTGGTGAGGGGCCCTGGGCGGCTAGCGATATATGCCCTTGAGTTGTTTGCCATCATCCAGGGGTTTGACCAATCCCCTCACGGACACAAAAAGGAGCTTTAGGGCAATGAAATCCAAGAAGACAATGTGAAGCATTGTGATTTTGTGTGCATTGCAGGGGAAAAATTACATTCTGACTCGGTGGGCATTTCCAATGTTGTTGTTTTGGCCAAGAAAGTAAACATTGATCCGCGTCACTAGAGCACCCTCACCTGACCACGTCCAAACAATCGCTTTGGCGCCCTGATGATAAACACCACACATGTTTTTATGCATATTTAGCTCCGCCTCCAACTTGTGGTTACCACTGCTTCTTTTATTTTTGACATAAGTTTTCTTGCTGCTTGTATCACAGTATCACACTTGGGTGCACCAGTCAAAACCAACTGCACAAACACCTCAATTAGTTTACCGTCTTTGTACACAAAGGCTTTCAAGGGCTGCCGGGTAGCGTCAAAGATAGGATATCTTTCCCACTGTGTTAGGATGCGCCAACCCTGCTTGTACACAGCCTTGAGAAGCCTTTCCACAATGTAGTTGCTTGGTGATTTCATGTGACGCGCGTTGAACAACAGTATGTCTGCTTCGTTCAGCACCAAGTTTGCTTCGTCCTCAAGCGCCGCAGCTTTGTTTGCATCTTTTTTCGTGTCCATTTCAATGTCATCAGCATGAAGATCTTATCACTTTTACGCACATTTCAGCGAATTTTGTGGTATCACCAGTACTACTATGCGAATGACAGCTGCGGTCAGTGGGTGCGTAGCAAGATAGGTATCACGGTGGACCTTTGTGGCTCCCGCCTACATGGGTGTACATACGAAGCTTTGTGCCTCTACCCTCCAAAAGTTTGTAGCCTTGTGGCTCCAAGTGTCGCAGTGTTGGACAAGCATGCCGAGACTCATCATCGGTTGATTATGTGCAATTGCCTCCAGCTTAGCAGTGATTTTGCACAGGTGCACACTTGTGAGTGTCATGCGCGATCTTCGATCGCTGCTCAATTTCCAATTTCCAGAGCGATGTTCGATCGCTAATCAATTTTTGACTTTCAGATATGGTTTTTTTTCTTTTCAATCCCAAATTCCTCCGACGATCACAGATTATCAAATCTAAATTTCTGAAATTCACCCCCATCCCCCAAATTCTCACATGTTTCATTTGTGCAATTGGTTTCAATTTGTGCCTTGACTCTTTATCCTTTTACCCACTTCGTTCAAAGGGTCCTCCGATAATCGAACAAGAATCAAACTAAAAGTATTGTTTCTTTTCTTCTTTTCCTCGAACAAAGAAAGGTCAAAGAGTAACGGACCAAAGTCAAGAAGGTCAAAAGGATTAAGGTGACAAATGACATTGAACATTAAGTTTGTTTGTGTATGCCTATTTGATACATTTGTGTATTTAATGTTTGGTCATTTGCTTGTATTTAGGAGGTTTCAACACTAATTCAGTTTCAACTCGGAGTGTTGGACTTGTTCGTATCTTGGAACATCTTCGTTGCTTGTTCCGCGTGTGCCTATTAGGGTTTACGTGACCTTTACCAGGTTAAATCAAAAGGGAGCGCAACGTTGTAGGGTTGCATTACTGTCTGATTTCATTAATTTCATTTGCTGCCGTTGTGGCACTATTTGGTGATTTTTCGTGCAGCAAGACATTTTTGTTTTTTTGACTGAGGGTCCATTTTCCTCTAGTGGCATCCCTGTTGAGCACTCTTTTATACGACTTTATCGCCTTTGTTACCCCCGTTCTTTTATCTAAGAATCATCACGAAGCCTAGGAAGGGGGTGTCATAAGGTGGCGCCGGAGGGTTACATCAATTTGATGATTCTGTAATACCAAGAGCAATTTGACACTTTAACCATTTGAATATCTATATAGCCAAAATGTCATTTGGTCGGATTGATTTGCGCTAGATTAACTTCCGCGTGCAGAGCAGTCTCGCATCAAAGCTCTGCAGTAACATAAAAAGCAAGGGAGAAAGCTGATGTTGTATTTACAGAACCGCGACGTAAATAGCATTGTTTCACATTGCAAGCATATAATTGCTGTTGTGCAATTCCTGTTTCGCACGAATTGCCAGTGTAACAATGTCTACACTCTGAACTCAGAGTCCACGAACGATGAGGTACATCACGGTTTTCCTGTTGCTCCGTGCACTGCTCATGTATGGCGAATTGGATGAGTTGATGGAGATTTGTCGTTGAGTCTCGTTGGTTCGGCACCGTCACAGATTTTGCCACAAGAAACACTTTGGGTACCAAAAGAGAAACTAAAAGTGTTCCAGCATAGGGCAAAACAGACACCCCAATGCACACCTGAGTGCAAGCAGATATCGTAGTCAGCAGCGAGCACACCGCACAGCAAGGAAGCGCATGTGCAGATCTGTGTTGCATAATGGTGAGTGGTGAGCGCAAAGATCCATTCATGTTCTTGTTGTTTATGATGTCCGAACATGTTTATGTGGGCCCAAGTTGTAGAATTACATTCCTGTCTTTTGTCTATATACATGCTGACAAAGCCCCAGTTGTCGTTCAAGTTATTTAGTACTTGGGCACCGTCATCGTCAGCCTACACAATTATTGGTGTATTACGTGTGATCCTGCCCGTTTGTCTTTGTGGCGCTAGGTTTTGGGTACTCTAATGCTCTTTTGAGGAAGTACGTGATTACTCCAAGTTTGCATATCGCTTGGCTGTTGTCCGTTTTGATCTAGCCCTTACGGTGCCCTATCTCTTTCCTTCCTTGAATGTTTGTATCTCCTACAAGAGGACGTCCGCTACGATTACTGCCTGGGTGTAGGGAGGGTCAGCAAATATGTGCTCTGCTTTGTCGTTTTCTAAACCTTTCAAGCTGATTTTTGTTTTTTTTTTCTCACTGATTTTTTGTTTGTGTTTGCAGCCAAAGCCAGTTCAGACTCTGGCATCAGGTCCAGCTTGATTTTCTGTGTTTTTTCCTATTGTGCATATGATAATCATGCCATATTGAAGATGCCTAGCCATTGGTACCCTAAGGTAGTGGAAACACCTAGGCCTGATTTGTGGGCATGTAAATATGTATAAGTAGGGCAGAACTTCGGACCGTTGGCCGCAATTGAGAATGATTTGGGCGGGTAACCGCCATGTTTCAAAAAAAGAGGACGTCCGCTAATACTTACGGTTGGGGCAAAGCTGGTTTGAGCGCTTAGCCAGCGACACAACCTCTAACCCTCCGAGCCTGACCCAGCCCAGCGGGGCAGAGTAAGAAAAAGTGCTTTTCCATTGCTTTGAGGCATACTCTAGTTGTATTAGAGATGCACTGAGCATCCATGCATTTTTATCTTAGTATTGGTCCCACCAAAACTGGTGATAACACATTTTGACCTATGGAACCAAACACCCAATCAGGATATGGAGTGGACCCCTTAATCCCCTTTCAATGTGAAGCTATTCATCTTTTCCTGAGTTGACTGAGCACTGGCATATCTAAAGTAGAGCCTATGAATTTATCTATGTTTTTCCATGAATTCTTAGCTATCCTAGTGGTATGCACCCTAGGGGGGTGGGCACCTCTTTTTGAGAGGTCCTGGGTTCAATTCCCGGTCAGCCTAGCTAAGTAGGAAGATCCCATGTGACATGGCAGTGACCTCATCGCCACATACCATGCCACCTCAGCACATATGGGACCCAAAACAAAGAGTGCACATCTCCTGAGATGGCACTATGGAGAGAGAGTGACCATGAGGCAGTTTTCTAACTCTTTTCCAAAAACATTTCAGCTATCTTTGTGAATATGCATTCATTTGTGACCTGAGTTGCAGTTTCTGTGAATATCCAATCATCTTTCACTGTTTACACTGCAGCCCTTCATGCTTTGATCCTGAATTACCTTCTCCTTGCACACTTCTGGCTTGGGCTATCCTGGATTGACTTGGACTTACTGTATTTCAATAAACAAAAGCTTTTCATCTCCCAAAACAAGCAGCAGGACACCCTACAGCAACAGCAAGCAGCAGGAGAAGCAAAAACACAGTGCTGAAAACACTATAAACTTTTCTGGTAGCAGAGGCAGCCTGTCTCTGCGCACCGGCAGCAACCCCGTGCCGTACATCCAGTGCGCCGAGTACGGGCAAATATAAGCAGAAGGGTGAAAGAAGATGGACCCAAGAAAGGAGGACGCCGACGTGAAGACGGCGCCAGCGCCTGAGGCACCGGCAAGGCCGGCACCTGGCGCTGTACCTTCGGCGGAGCCCTTACATGGGCCAGTGGATACGGCTGAGGACTCCCTGGATGGACTCCAGACGGCCTTCGGGGCCCTGTCCGTCGATGAGGTGGTCGTGGTCACTCAGCCTGTAAAGAGGAAGAGAAGTGAGAGCGAGAAGGATGCTGGAGAAGGAGCAGACGAAGGAGAGGAGCAAGGGCAAGACCTGACTAATGTCCCTACCTTCGAAGGCGCACCAAGCGCTTCTGGCCGCCACGCATCACCCTCTCCTATGACCACCACACTCCCAGTCGCTGCAACATCCACTTCCTCAACCAACCCGCCTATGGCAGAGGGCACAGGCTTTACTGGCATGCCTCCCTACCCCGCCTATGGTATGGGCCCACCTACCACTGCGCTCCATGAGGCAACTACTGCCAGTGAGCCGGTGGCCTCCAGCTCTGCGCCGCGATGGTATGCGGCTGACTATCCCCATCCACTACACGCTACTGGAACCTATATGGATGTTCCTGGGTATGCTCCTGGGTATGCACCTGGGTATGCACCCTTGAGTGGGTTGAGGAGAGGACCAGAGTCTCTTGGAGGCAGGAATAGAGGATCGGGAAGATCCTCCAACAGGTCCCTGACGCGGTCGGAGATCAATGAGGTGCTCCGAGGAGCCACTTCAAAAATCGTGGGCGACCTCACACAAGAGATCCGTGAGAAGCTGGAGCCCATGATGATCCCGCCCCAAACGTCACCTATCTCGGCGGGAATGTCACCCCACCGAGTACAGGCTAACCACCTGGCGGCAGGGTTCACAAATACCCTGGGGAGCCTGAGAAGCAGACCGATGCCGACGCCTGCAGCTATTCCGAGAAGTCCCTTCTTGCCGAGAACGGCCCAGCCGCCCTACAGCCACGTGACGAACTCGACGAGGGCCGAGCTGGACCGGCTGGGGCTGACAGCCTTAAGGGCTATGGTGGACGTGGAGCCTTATGGCTCCAGTGATCTAGGCGGAGACCCCTCCGATGACGAGCCGCCGTCGATGGATTCTTCTTCGCCCTCAGATGACGATGACCCTGAGGACCCCGAGGACCCCAAGGGTAAGAAGAAGAAGAAGAAGAAGAAGAAGACCCGACGCCCTGAAGGACGCCGAGCTCAGGAGGCGAAGGCTATTGCCACCTCCAAGATAGTGGTGAACCTGCCTGAGTTCACAGGCAAGGACCTCAGCGAGTTCGCTGAAAACTTTGGCCGGTTCCTACGACTGACCGGCCAAACCCACGCGAGTGGGCGAGTGAAGTGCGATCTGCTCCTGCAGTGCTGCAAGACCAAGTACCTGGAGAAGCAGGTCAGGCAGATCGTGACTAACTCCGCCACCTTTGCCGATGTGTTGGTTGCCCTGGAGAGGCAGTACCCAACCTACGAAACCGACCTCTCCATCAGGGTCGAGATCCAGAACCTACCCGTGCTGCCCAACAACCCCAAGCCTGGCAGGGTATCTGAGCTGTTGGCTGATCTGGATCACTGGGCTGGACGACTGACGCCCGGCTCCTACAGCAGCGACGACCTGCTATTCTGGTTGGTGGCCAAGCTCCCTCGAGAGCTATGGGACGAGTGCCGTTTGACGGCTGAGCGCAAGGCTAGATCCCTCCACTACGAGGATCTATGCGTGCTGCTCCTGGAGATGGCGCTGGAGAAGAAGAGTGTAACCGCTGCATAGTGGTTCATCTTTGTTGTGATTGCGAAGCCTGCAGCCTTGATGCTCCAGGGGTCGTAACGCCCGACACTGCCCCTGATATCTCCGAACCCACATCACCCTCTTCGGACCCATATCCAGCCTCTGGGAGCGACATATGCGAAGCACTTGTAAGTCCTTTGAACTCCATGGTTGAACTCCACTCTTCACAGGATGGGTGTCCACCTCCTCGACTGAGAGGGCCCAGAAGGCCGACTGAAGTCCTTCCAGCGAATCCTCCGCCACGTCCACTGGCCCATGTAAGGGCTCCGAAGGTACAGCGCTAGGTCCAGGTCCAAGTTCACCAGGTGCTGGCATTGCTGGTTCCTCAGGCGCCGTCCTCACGCCGGTGTCCTCTTTCCTTGTGTCCATATTCGTTCGCCCTTCTGCTTATATATGACAGATCTCGGCGCACTGGATGTACGGCACGGGGTTGCTGCCGGTATGCAGACACTGTATGCCTCTTGCTACCAGAACGGTTTATAGTGATTTCAACACTGTGTGTTTGTTGCGTCTCTCTTGCTGTTTGCTGCTTGTGTAGGGTTTCCTGCTGCTTGTTTTTGATGAGGAAAATGTTTTATTGCTGAAATACAACCAATCCTGGATAACCCAAGCCAGAGACAAGCAAGTAGAAGTAGATCAGGATCAAAGCATGAAGGGCTGCAGTCAAAAAGAGTTAGATAAAGACAACTATCAACAATAGACCACAGCAATTAGCATACAATGCACTTCAGGATGAAATATTTTACATGTTTGAGAAAAACTGATTGGAAAACTGCCCCAAGGGCTCACTCTCATCCACAGTGCCATCTTGAGATGTGCACTCTTTGTTTTTGGGTCCCATAGGTGCTGAGGTGGCATGGCTTGTGGCGCTGAGGTCACTGCCATGTCACATGAGATATTCCTACTTAACTGGGCTGACTGGGTAATGAATGCAGGACCTCTCAAAAAGAGGTGCCCCAGCCCCCTAGGGTGCATACCACTAGGATAGCTAAGAATTCATGAGAAAACATAGATAAATTCATAGGCTCTGCCCTCAGTATATCAGTGCCTCAGCAACCCAGGAAAAGATGTTTTAGTGCCTATAGCTTGGGGATAAAGGGGTCCACACCACATCCTGATTTAGTGTTTGGTTCCATAGGTCAAAATGTGTTATCACCCATTTTGGTTGGGCCAATACTAAGATAAAAATGCATGAGTGCTTAGAGCACCTCTAATACAACTAAAGTATACCCTAAAGCATTGGCAAAGCACTTTTTCTTACTTAACTTGCTGCAATTTTACCATAGCCATTCTTTTTTTCTGAAAAAAAAAATGACTCAGGGTAAGAAAGCACGTACTTCAGTGTTGTTTAGAAAAATAATGTTGAACCTCAAACCTTTTTTTTCCAGGAGATATGAAAAAAGCACAAAAGGCACTTTTGAGGGGTTTTTGGGGTGTGGTTCATGGGTGACTTTGTTGGGGATGAAAAAAAAATGGTAGACAAATTGATCTCAATACAGTGAAGTGGGGGATAGAAGCGTACCACTGTCTACTTTCAAAAAATGCTTGGTTCAGATTTTTTCAGCGCAGTGGCGCGCAGATATGCGTAAAACACCAAATGTCATTTTGGGGTGTTTTAGAGGGTTGGGCAAAAAGTGATTCATGGGTCATCTTGAAAAAATCACAGAAAATAGCCCTTGAGGAGTCAAAACAAAGTGAAAAGCGTATTTTAAAGCCAACGCTTTCTAGTTTACGATAGCGCTTTAGTTGATGCGATTCGACGCACTGGCACGAAAATATGCGTGAAATGGTGTAGGCCATTTGCGACATTTTTGGCTTTTTGATAGATCAAATAGAGGGAAGAAATCATCAAGAAATAAAGGCTTTTGGGCTCCAAGGAGGGTGCACAGTGACTGGGGTGGGGATTTATAGTCACGGACCGTCGCTTGTGCCCCTTCCCTTCACTTAGGGTCAACCAGAGGGACCGTAAGCAAGGAGAAGTAAAGCCTTGAGAAGCAAAACAACAAGCATGCAAAATGTAGCAAACAAAAGCCACACAATCAATGGCTCTAGGCCTCAAAGAGCCTCAACAGAGCCTGCAGAAGCTCGCTGGCAGCGCTCTTGCAACACGTCGTCGTCGTAGAAGTCGTCGTCGTCGTCGTCGCTGAAGCTCTGGCAAAGCGCTTTGTGTACAAGTTCACCACTTTTTTGAAACTTCTTGTTAAATTAAAATCCTTCAAAATCTTCACCAAACTCAATGAAATAAGGGCTCTGTGCGTCATTTCGAAGTCTGCTGCAGCCTCTGGCGTCGCTCGTTGTCGCTTCAGCGCGCCTGGAGCTGCGCTCTTTCAGTTTCGAATTGATTTGAAGCTTTTCTTTGAGGTACAAGGAAGTATACCTTCAAGACTACAAAGTTTCTTGAACTTTTTGATAAATCGAAGCAAGGAACTCACCTTACTTGAACAGCGTACGCTGGCCCAGCTGCTGCGCGTCGTCCTCGTCGTCGTCGACGTGCTGGAACTCTAGATTACTGGACTGTATTGTGCTTCTACTTGTATTGCCAACTTACTTAGGGTGCACAATAAACCCTTTTTGTCCTTGTCTTGCACTTCAAAATCAAATTGTTTTAAATGAATTTCTCCATTCCAATTGATTCCCTTGGCAAGCACAAAGTAGGCAACAGCAAGAAGACGAAGTCGTGAACGAACATTGAGCTGGACCAACTGGCTGGTCCAGTAATACGGGTTCACATGCCTAAATAACAAGAAAACTGATATAACAATAAATTCTCATCAAAAAGGCAATAAAACCTATATTTTAGCAACTTTCTGAGTAGTCTATCTTATCATAGGCCTTGTCAACATTACATAAATTGCTGTCGCCGACAAAAGACGGCGGCAGTCGCGACAGGCCATCTGAAGCTTCGAAATAGCTTCAAAATAGCTTCTAATGCATTAGAACCTTCTAAAATGCTATAAAACATGATGAAATCACATTATAAGCTTATGGGATGTGATTATTTATGTACGGCTACTGATGTATCCTAGATCTCTGCTCTCTGTAGTGTACCTAAGAGCAGTAGAGTCTAGCAGCAAGCTATAGGCTTGGAATATAAGCCAAATATGAGCAAATATCCTAGTGTTCTAGGAACTTGAAGCTTGGAGAGGTCTAGTACAGATCCTCCAGAAAGCTTCTGAGGGGCCCAAATGCCCTGACTTATTACATTCGTCCACCACAATATATTGTGGTGACTCATGAACCACCATAGGTGATTGGGTTCTCGGATGGGAAGCAAAAACAGGCTCCGATCCCGTTGCAACCTCTAGATCCCCCCCCCAATTGCGCAGTACCCGCAGTTGGGGGTCCTCCGTAGGAGATGTAGGTGTGGGGCGAGAGAGCAAGTTTATTGGGAGGGTTGCTGAACCTCCCTCCACTGGATTCCCTCCCCCCCAGCACAGATTGTTAACCTTCGGCATCGCCGGAGAATCATCCACTAGGGATGGACGATCTTTCGTGCCACTCATAGGCACTAGAGATGTAGTACCGGCCCGGTCCTCCGTAGGCTCCGGAGATTCCACGACAAGACACGGGCGGTCTTTGACGCCGCTTATAGGCACCGGGGATTCATCCACAACAATGGACTGAGGGGCCGGAGAGTCCTCCACCATGATGTAGTGGGGAGCCGGGGATTCTTCCACAAGCATGGGGCGATCCCTGGTCCCTGACATAGGTTCAGGCGGTGCAAGCGACCAGGCAACGGAAATAGGGGAATGATGGAGGGCGGGACATTCCAGCACTCCAATCTCCTCCTCCTCATCGTCGTTCCCCTGTTCCAATGCCAGGGGGAACCACTGGTCACACTCATCCTCCTCGATTTGCGTGGGGGATTCCTCGATGATCGTAGGATTTAGCCTGGATCCGCTTGGGGGATTGGGATACGCTCCCAAGGCAGGAGATTCCTCCACCAGGGAGGGAAACCGCCGCGATCCACTCATTGGAGTGGGCGACGATTCCACCATAGTGGAATTTTCCCTAGTCCCCGACAGGGCTTGCTGGATCAGGGCCACGGCCTCTCGAGCCGGGCCCAGATGGCCATGGGGATCAGGTGTGAGCGCGATGACTCGACGGTTTTCGGTATCCAGTTGGTCAACAATAGGGCTGATGGGCCCTGCCGCAACCAGGTTTTTTCTGACCTGAGGCTCTGGCAACCCCCCTAGCGACGGAGGAGTGCCAGAGTCAACCACGATGGGGCCCATTGTACCTCAGTCGGCAGTGCCTGAAGGTGCAGCGTTCGTACGCTCGATCACCCCAGTAGATGAGTCGATTATTGCCCGATTCTCGGCGCGAATAACGGTTCCCGAGCCCGTAATAGGCACATGTGGTCCTCATATTGCTCTCTGAGGGTGGCCGTCTATTTCCCCCCCAACCGTCCCAGGTACACCAGCTGGATCTCGAAGATGGGGGGCCCCGATGGGAACATTCGAGGATTTCGGAAACTTAGGATTTGTAGCCACTTGGGGCTTGGCCCGTTTTTGCGGCCCCTGCCCGGGCGATGGGGTCAGGGCCGAGGAGGTCCTGAGAGTGGGAACCTGGACACCCTCAGCTATCCCTCCCGGGGAAGAGATTTTAACTTGAATTTGGTCCACGACGTCTTGGACCGATCGCTTTCCGCGATGTCAAATGCCCAACAGAGACGAAAAATTTTCGCCTCTGCTACCATGAAACCAGACCGAGTGGTCAGGAGCAGAGGTCTCAGTGGCATGGGCAGCAACATTGCTTCGCACAGAAGACATAACGATAGTGTTGACTGAATAGTATCCTGCAAACAGATATGGTACACATAGCCAGTGAAATACCTAATATGCACATATGAGAAATCCACCCTATCATCCACTAATTGATATAATAACTAAACATCCAAGATTGCCTTATCTATCCGACATCCTATGTTCCTAACAAGGAAATGGAATATGATATACCCTATCCCATATATATCCCATATATAGGGCCATATAATGTTCCCTTAGGGGTAATATACCAGGGTAGGGTTGTGACCTGCTTCACCTCTGCTGAGAAGTCTCCTGGAGGGAGGTCGCCTCAACCCCACTGTAACCCTGGGAACGGCCGTGGGGGGCAGTTGAAGCACATGACTGAGACCCGCTCCTCCAAAGGTAAAGGGACCCCCAATCTTTTCTACTGTCGTCCTACGGACGATAAGGGTGGACCCTGCCACGCGCCCGACTGTGATGGGCGAAGTGCGTGCATGCTCCAGCTGAAGCGCACGCAGAAAACTAAAGATGGTCAGGAGGTAAAGCACCAAGACCATTTCCGCTACACGATAACGTGCCGACTTTGCGGCAAGAGGAGGCATTATGAACATGAATGCCACATCAAACGCCGCGAATCCGAAAAAACTCAAGAAAGCGGAAGAGGAACGGCGTAAGACCGCCGGTAAGGGCGGAGGAGCCGAAGGGGGGGGGCTTAACCCTGGAGGTTCTAAGGGCAAGGGAGTAAGAAAAAGTGCTTTTCCATTGCTTTGAGGCATACTCTAGTTGTATTAGAGATGCACTGAGCATCCAGGCATTTCTATCTTAGTATTGGTCCCACCAAAAGTGGTGATAACACATTTTGACCTATGGAACCAAACACCCAATCAGGATATGGAGTGGACCCCTTAATCCCCTTTCAAGGTGAGGCAAATCATCTTTTCCTGGGTTGACTGAGAACTGACATATCCAAGGCAGAGCCTATGGATTCATCTATGTTTTTCCATGAATTCTTAGCTATCCTAGTGGTATGCACCCTAGGGGGCTGGGCACCTCTTTTTGAGAGGTCCTGGGTTCAATTCCTGGTCAGCCTAGCTAAGTAGGAAGATCCCATGTGACATGGCAGTGACCTCATCGCCACATGCCCTGCCACCTCAGCACATATGGGACCCAAAACAAAGAGTGCACATCTCCTGAGATGGCACTATGGAGAGAGAGTGACCATGGGGCAGTTTTCCAACTCTTTTCCAAAACATTTCAGCTATCTTTGTGAATATGCATTCCGATTTGACCTGAGTTGCAGTTTCTGTGAATATCCTTTCATCTTTCACTGTTTACACTGCAGCCCTTCATGCTTTGATCCTGATTCTCTTCTCCTTGCACACCTCTGGCTTGGGTTATCCTGGATTGACTATATTTCTGCAAACAAAAGCTTTTCATCTCCAAAAACAAGCAGCAGGAAACGCTACACCAGCAGCAAGCAGCAGGAGAGACAAAAACACAGTGCTGAAACCACTATAAACTTTTCTGGTAGCAAGAGGCAGTCTGTCTCTGCGCACCGGCAGCAACCCCGCGCCGTACAACCAGTGCGCCGAGTACAGGCACATATAAGCAGAAGGGTGACTGAAGATGGACACAAGGAAGGAGGACGCCGACGTGAAGACAGCGCCAGCGCCTGAGGCACCGGCAAGGCCAGCACCTGGCGCTGTACCTTCGGCGGAGCCCTTACATGGGCCAGTGGAAGCGGCTGAGGACTCGCTGGATGGACTCCAGACGGCCTTCGGGGCCCTGTCAGTCGAAGAGGTGGTCTCTCAGCCTGTGAAGAGGAAGAGAGAGAGCGAGAAGGATGCTGGAGACGAAGCAGACGAAGGAGAGGACTAAGGGCAAGACCTGACGAATGTCCCTACCTTCGAAGGCGCACCAAGCGCTTCTGGCCTCCACGCATCACCCTCTCCTTTAACCACCACACTCCCAGCCGCTGCAACATCCACTCCCACAACCAACCTGCCTATGGCAGAGGGCACGGGCTTTACTGGCATGCCTCCCTACCCCGCCTATGGTATGGGCCCACCTACCACTGCGCTCCCTGAGGCAACTACTGCCAGTGAGCCGGTGGCTTCCAGCTCTGCGCCGCGCTGGTATGCGGCTGAATATCCCCATCCACTACCCGCTACTGGAACCTATGTGGATGTTCCTGGGTATGCACCTGGGTATGCAACCTTGAGTGGGTTGAGGAGAGGACCCGAATCTCTTGGTGGCAGGAGTAGAGGATCGGGAAGATCCTCCAACAGGTCCCTGACGCGGTCGGAGATCAACGAGGGACTCCGAGGAGCCACTTCAAAAATCGTGGGCGACCTCACTCACGAGATCCGAGAGAAACTGGAGCCCCTGATGATCCCGCCCCAAGCGTCACCTACCACGGTGGGAATGTCACCCCACCGAGTACAGGCCAACTACCTGGCGGCAGGGTTGACAAACACCCTGGGGAGCCTGAGGAGCCGACCGATGCCGACTCCTGCAGCTATTCTGAGAAGTCCCTTCTTGCCGAGAACGGCCCAGCCGCCCTACAGCCACGTGACGAACTCGACGAGGGCCGAGCTGGACCGGCTGGGGCTAACAGCCTTGAGGGCTATGGTGGACGTGGAGCCTTATGGCTCTAGTGATCTAGGCGGAGACCCCTCCGATGATGAGCCGCCGTCGATGACTTCTACTTCGCCCTCGGAGGACGATGACCCGGAGGACCCCGAGGACCCAAAGGGGAAGAAGAAGAAGAAGAAGAAGAAGAAGACCCGACGCCCTGAAGGACGCAGGACTCAGGAGGCGAAGGCTATTGCCACCTCCAAGATCGTGGTGAACCTGCCTGAGTTCACAGGCAAGGACCTCAGCGAGTTCGCTGAGAATTTTGGCCGGTTTCTCCGATTGACCGGCCAAACCCACGCTAGTGGGCGAGTGAAGTGCGATCTGCGCCTGCAGTGCTGCAAGACCAAGTACCTGGAGAAGCAGGTCAGGCAGATCGTGACTAACTCCGCCACCTTTGCCGATGTGTTGGTTGCCCTGGAGAGGCAGTACCCGACCTACGAAACCGACCTCTCCATCAGGGCCGAGATCCAGAACCTGCCCGTGCTGCCCAACAACCCGAAACCTGGCAGGGTCTCTGAGCTGTTGGCTGACCTGGATCACTGGGCTGGACGACTGACGCCCGGTTCCTACAGCAGCGACGACCTGCTGTTCTGGTTGGTGGCCAAGCTCCCTCCAGAGCTATGGGACGAGTGCCGTTCGACGGCGGAGCGCAAGGCTAGATCCCTCCGCTACGAGGATCTATGCGTGCTACTCCTGGAGCTGGCACTGGAGAAGGAGAGCGACCAGCACTTGAACAACTACCGTCCTGGTGGTGGAGGTTCTGGAGGACATGGCAAAGGGTACCAAGGGTCCCGACCTGGGCAGGGGACTACCCCCAAACAGGCCCACGCCCGTATCATGGAGAACGTGAAGGAGCTATTCTGGTGTGATGCCAGAGACGAGCAGGGCCACCTGCAGCACGCCCCTGACTGCGAGCAGCGAGACTGCTTCGTGGTCCAGGGGAAGCAGCAGGAGAGGAACACCGGCGCCAAAGCGAAGCTGCCGGATCATTACAGGTGCACCATCACGTGTGCATTCTGCGGGAAGCGGAAGCACTACGAGGATGAGTGCTACCATAAGCAACGCCTATCGGCGAAGCTTAAAGGTGAAGATCCTGGCAAAGGCTCAGGCAAAGGTGGAGGCAAGGGCAAAGGCAACGACTCCGGCAAGGGCAAGTCGAAAGGACGTGGTCAAGGGCAAGACAAGGACCAAGGTGGACGAGGAGGAGGCGTTAACCGCCAGCCCGACAACAAGAACAAGGACAAGAACGGAGGCAACCCCAACCCTAGTCCAGGGGGGAACTCCGAGCCCTCTGGAGGGCAGTCTGGTCCTACCACACGCTCACAAACGCAGGCCCAGCAAGAACAAGGAGCCAAGCGTGAGCATGAAGGTGGTGATGACGGCAACGCTAAGAAGAGGAGCCGTTTCATGAGGATGGCCCGCAAATTGCGGAACAAGGGGTTCGAGGTGACCTGTCCTGCGGAGTTCTGACGGGGACGCTCTGGTGGCACCCAAGACCTGGTGTTTTGGGTACGTATCCGACTAGGGGGACGCGAATACCTGGGGGTATTGGACACTGGCGCCACCATATCTATAGTGGCCAAGAAAATTTTACCTTGTGGGAGCCTGAAGAACACCATGACCACCGCTGCTATACGCATGGGGGATGGACATGTGGTGCACAGCTGCGGGGACTGCGAAGTGGAGGTACCTATGGGCTCCCGGACTATCGCCCATCGGTTCTATGTGATGGACACTGAGGCCTTCGACTTTGTACTGGGGACTGACTTCTTCGTACAGCACTCCCAGATACAATCCCTGACGCTGCAAGCGCCCTACCTCCTCTACGTGGACCACGGCAGTGGCAGAGAGTCTGTGCCACTGGAGCAGTCGGAACATACCTCGAGTTACCTGAGGCTATCGAAGGAGGAGCCCTCGAACATGATGGCGGCCTCCAAAACTGAGGACTATCAACTATTGGGGGAAGTCCTAGACCAAGGTCTGAAGGACTTGGGTTACTCTCGAGAAGATCTGAGTGTGGAGTTGTTCGCCAGCGACAAGCAGCATGTACTGGACCTTTACTGCAGCAAGGGGAAGAACTGCAGCTACAAATTTTACTGGCCCTCTTTCGGGATGGCCTACGGGAACCCCAGGTTCAGTGAACTGGGGAAGGTGCTCACCAAGGTGGCCTTGGAACGTTCCCGTATGGTCCTGTGTTCCCCCGATTGGGGAGCCCATGGGGGCAACGAATACTGGCGAAACCTCCTGGACAGGCTGACTATCAGCTCTGTTCGGTTACCTGATGAGGCCATCTACGTGCCTCTGGGTCGTAAGACGCCTATTGGGAAACCCGGATGGGGGAGTATGCTGAGCGTGGTGGACGGAGGTCTTACCTCCATTCCCTGGGAGGATCTGGACCCGACTCTGGTCCAGGCTATACAACGAGAAAGCGATGGACTCGCCTTGGGTGACTTGAAGGATCGCCTACGACCTCAAGATGCTGTTGAAACTACACCCGGAGGAGATGAGTACGTTGTGACTGACACCAACGCCCCAAAGTCTCCCTGCCATGTACCTGTTCCTGATGGAGTCTCTGAGTGTGGACTATCTGAGCTACCTAGCTCTATCCACTCAGATGACGAAACTGAGCACGACGCCTTCTTCGTGCAGACCTGTGTGGAGGAAGTGGAGAATGCCGAGTACGTCGCCCCACTAAAACCCCTACTCTCCATGAGGGTGGAAGACCCCGTGGACGAGGAGCTGGACCCTCGATTCAGGCTCAGGGAGTATGTGGATTCCAAGAGGAAGTTGGTGGCGAAAAAGCTATGCTACGCGAAGCCTACCCGCAGCTCATGGCCACTGAAGCAAGGACGTATGGGAGACCTATCCCAATTGAAGGAGGACCTCGAACAGAAGATCACCACCTGGCAAAGGGAGGTAGATCTTAAGCTCACGAAGAGCGTGTGGGGCGCCCAGGTGAGGACCCCAGAGGAGGACGACCTCTCGGAGGAATGTGTATGTGAACCCCCTCGAGCGTGCCTATGTTGCCATCGTCCACCGGAGATGGTTTAACAAGACCTTCTATATGCCTACCAAGGGCTGAAGGACACTACCACGGGCGAAGAGTCGGTGGAGGACCACCTCCCGACGTCTATTCAGGGGGCAAGCAACTTACACTCTGACGAGGACATGGAGGACAAGATCAAGGTATTGGACCCGCGGGTACAGAAGCTTATAAGGACCTATCTGGAGGTGTTCGGAAAACTACCCCCTCCAGCCTCATGTGACAAGCTGGTACAGATGGACCTCAAGCTGAAACCCGAGTTCGTGGGCCACAAGATCCGGAGGAGACCCTATCCAGCTCCTAAAGAGCAGGCCGACGAGATTGAGCGACAGATACAAGAATGTATCGACGCTGGCCTAGTCCTGGAGTATAAGGACGGGGACTACCCCCTACACTGCAGCCCCTGTTTCCTGGTGGCTAAACCTGGGTCTACAGCCAAACGGCTGGTAGTGGACTACGGAGAGCTGAACAAGAAAACGCTGAACCATTCAGGGTCCATTCCCAATATGGAGTCTACCCTGGAGAAGATAGCCTCCTGTCGCTACAAGACCAAAATGGATAAGAGGAGCGGATTCTGGCAAGTGGACCTGACGCCCAACGCACAGGAACTACTGGCCTTCATCACCCCTCAGGGGAGGGTGTTCAAGTGGAAGTGAAGCATTTGGGGGGAGGGCAACCTCCGAGCCTCCCCTGGCATGCACATCCCCAAACCCATAAAATCCAAGACTTCTTCTCGAATTTGGGTATCTCCAAAGAATTCTGGGATCCTTGCCTCGGCCATGACACAATCTGGCGTCCTGGGCAAGAGATGAAGGTATATGTAGACAATAATAAACATGTAGACAAGTAATATGTATATGTAACAATTCTATACTATAAAATAGCATAAAAAAGAAGACGAAATGAAGGCGACGGCGTCGCCGCCATCAGAAAATCTGACGGCTACGAGGCGTCGCCATCAGGATCTCCACTGAGATCCTGCCCAAACTGGGCCAAACAGTGGTTTTTGGGCGAAAAACAACGAAATATAGTGATTTTTGAGTCAAAAACACTCATTTCGCGTGTCTCCCCCCAACGCGTCGCGTAGCCGACACGACGCGTTTCTGTGCCAATTCAAACTATATATGAAAAGGCCCACTGTTGGGCCACGCCATGGGCGTCTGGCTGATTCCTGGGATCGCCTCAGGAATTTTTGAAAAATGCGTGAACGTGCTTAACTTCGCAAAAATTGACCTTCGCGGAACGCCGCGAAAAAGGTCACGCTACATTCCTTTATTTCTAAAAACGATAAATCTATAATAAAATAGATTAAAATCTCCAGAAATCGAAGAATAAAACTTCGATCTGGAGCTGCGTCGCGCAGGCGACGACTGTCGTCGCCAGCCCAAAAATGACGAAAAAAGACGATTTCTGGGGTATTTTACAGAAATCCCACAGAAATCAGGATGCCGTAACATCAACAGGAAAATTCCTGATCCGGCCTGGCGAAGAGCGCCACAGGCTGGGCAGCGGGTATGGGTGAAGCACCCCATACCGCTTCACCCCCCTCCTTAGAAGCCTTGCCTATATCCAAAGGAAGGCAAGGCCAAGGAGGCGCTCTGACCCCTGCACTGCCCTGGTTTCAACATGATTCAGCAGGACAGTGGGTGGGGGGGGGCTTCGTAAGGAATCTACATGCTTGGTCCATGTAGGTCTTTTTTTTCTTTCTTTTTTTTTCTTTCTTGAAATATTCATAGGGCAATTGCCCCCCAGGCGACCACACTGGTCCCTGGCACTCCCTGTGGCCTGTAGTTACATGAACAGAGGCGTTGCAGGTCCTTCCGACCTGACTGATGGCTCTGAGGCACACATATTGGCCCTTTTTCTCCATGGGCATGGAAACATAATAATTCAATAAAGTCCAAAAAAATTATTTAGGGTCAAACCCAAGGCAACGACTTCCTCGCGCCTGAATTTAGGGCCATCTCCTGCCCAAGGCAACCCATGCCTGTTTAGGGTCGATTCCCAACCCAAGGCGACGAATTAACGCGCCCAATTTGGGGGATTTAGGGTCATTTCCTACCCAAGGCGCCCCACGCCTATCTAGGGTGGGACCTCCCGGAGGGTCAACCAACCCAAGGCGACGAATTAACGCGCCTGCTTGTGCGGTTCGGTACCTGGCGTCGTCGTCGCTGTGGTCGTCGCCCAGTGATGATGATAGACTTGGGGGCTCCACAGGGTGTTATGGCTTCGAACAGCAGCAGCGCAACAGCGCAGCGCAACAGCGCAACAGCGCGCAAATCGCAAGTCGCAGTCACAATCGCGCTGACAGTCTGTGAATAATAAAGAAGCATCGAATGCCAACTGTGAATGAGCGCTGTAAGATACTTCGATCTTTGAACAGGGTTTATGTCTTCGAGATTGTGTTATTATTGGTGCCCCGTCTAAAGATCCTGCGAGGTTTGTCGATTGGGATTTTTGATTTCGGATTTTGAGAAACAAAGAGGCACAGGAGTGCAGTCGAGTTCCCAAGAAACAAACCACAACAAGTGGTAGCCAGCTAGGTGGCGGTGAGGATCAATCTTCGAGATCAATCTTCGACGCCGCAACGCCGTCAACTTGATTTGGACTTCGATCTACAATGGAGCGGCCCTTCGACGACGCAGCTATGCTGCATTTCATCAGAGACAGTTTGTTTCGAAGTGATTCACCCTTGCATCACCAATTTTCGACCTCGTTAGAGAAGTTCATCGCAGAGCGCATCGCTAGTCGAGAAAGCGAGTGGTTTCCATGTCTCTCTCGTGATCTTCACAGCTGTTCGCAGAAGCTTGCGGATACTCAAGCCAAAGTTATCGAATTGGAACAACGCGTCGATGTATTGCAGGCAACAGCAGCAAGTGCTACCGCAGCAAATGAACAACGCGTCGATGCATTGCAGGCGACAGCAGCAAGTGCTACAGCAGCAACTGGCCAGCGCATCGATACCTTGCAGTCCTCGACGGAAAATACAACTCAAGCTGCTGCAAATGAGCTTCGACGCGTAGAACTTGAATTGTCGCAATGTTACCCTCTTCTTAACGAATTTGTACGAACTTCAAGTCCACCACCTCCGAACAACATCCAGTTTCCGCAACCACAACAACAACAGTTTCCGCAACCACCGTCATCTTCGAATTCGAACCAACCTCACCCTCCACAACAACCACTCCCACAGCGGCCTACCTTCGAACCACTACCACAGTTCGTAGTTCAACGTGCTCCTTCGCAGGAGATTTTGGGACGCCGCGTCGAGCGCCTGAACAAACTGGTCAAGAGGTTCACGGGAAAACCTGGATGTGGAGAATTTCGAACATGGAAAGAAGATCTATTACGAGCCTTCACTTTGTCGGACATCACCTCACCCGTCGATCAGGCAGCAACGATGTCATTCCTCCTCGATGGTGATGCCGCTGAGTACTATCATAGCCTGACGAAAGTTGTACAGGACGACTGGTTCGAGCTCATGCGTGTGTTAGGCCAGCGTTTCGACTGCATATCCCATGAGCCAGTGTATTTGTCGAGAATGTTGAGCTTGAAAGAGAGCGAGTTTCCCCGACATGCAGATTACGTTCGAGAATTTCGTACATGCGTTATCAAGTCGAAGGTCAACACGAATGAACTCCAGATGGGTTACCTCGTCAACTCTCGATTTGTTGAAGGGTTGTCGAATGACGCTGTGCGTCGGCAATACATCGTTGAGGTCCGTTCGAGATGGCGTTCTAATAATCCATTTGGATTCGATACCTTGGTAGAGACCATCGCGGAAGCCTACATTGCGGCTGGGTATCAACTGGAAGAAGTACAGAACGCATCGAGAAAGACATCAGATCACACCCTGGGTCCTGCAGTGTCGAGACCCCTGCCTATGATGGTCCCACCTACTTCAACTTCCACGTTTCCATCGAACCCTATGCCAACGCCACACGTCACACCGATGCCGACCCCAGCTGCGGCGCCCACGGCTTCGACCGTGGCAGAGCCGATGAATCTCGATGCAATTGCCAAGCTTCGAGAAGAGTTACATTGGTGAACGGTTCGGACGTCAACATGGTGGACGCCAAGATGGTCGAGAAAGCAGACGTTGCTACAACTGTGGCGAACAAGGACACTTGGCACGCGACTGTCCAAAAGGTCGACCGCCATCCCGAGGACGAGAACGCCGGGAATCACGGTCGAACACGCCGAAACGAGATCAAAGTCGAGACAGCAAGGGACGGTTTCGATCCCGCTCCAAGAGCAGAGAAAGGCCTACAACGGCCTAGAAAACAATTCCGAAGACCTGGTGGCGGACGTCCTCGAGAAGAGCTGAACACCACCACCAACACCAATAAACCCGAAAAGAATTCGACGCTTGGAGGTGTCACTGTCGAAGGAACTGAACCTGAGCATGCGTCTCTGTTCACGGTTCGAGGGCGCATTTGCGCATGTCGTGAAGACTCCTTCGACTCCAGCGTGGAACTGTTGGTCGACTGTGGAGCGACTAGTGACTTTATGTCGATGCAAACGGCAAAGAGGGCGCGACTTCCCCTCTATAAACTGAGAAACCCTGGACATGTCTTGACAGCAGGAGGTGTCCAAGTCGAAGTACGGTACTACACGCGAGCTTATGTTCGAGTTGGAGAGCTTGTATTTCGTCATCACTTCAAGGTCTTGGAGATTTTGCCGGATGTAGTGCTTGGACTACCATGGCTTCGAAGCTACAATCCAACTGTCAACTGGAAGGAGCGATACGCCGACATCCAACATGGTTCGATTTCGTACCGGTTGTCTTTTGGCGAATCACGACATTCCACCCAGCTACAGTTTCAAGCAGCTTCAAAGCTGGACCTTCTTTCGATACTTTCATCCAGTTCCTCGAAAGCGAGTCCGGTTGGGAATCCTACCCCACATGCCAACGAACACCCTGACCTACACTCGTCGACACACGTTCAGCGCAGTACTGACACGTACGATGAGTCCGAAACGGAAGATGGTATCACCGATGAGGAGTGCAGCGATATGGAGATTGAGTACATTTCGTTGCCAAAACTCAAAAGAGAGATCCGTCGATCTGATCTCGCGGGAGATCAAATATTTCTGTGTTGCATGCCTCGACCAGCAGTGCCGGTCGATGAAATGTATAAGATGCAAGCCAGCGATGGCAATGATGACGGGCTTGACCCTGTTCGACGCAAACTACCGAGTCAATTACACAAGTGGGCGGACCTCTACGACCGGGAGAAAGCGGAATCTGGAGACCTACCTCCGCATCGACCTGGAAGAGACCATCGAATACGCCTCGATTCGGAAGAAAATCCACCGTGGGTACACCCTTACAAAATGGATCCGAGCCAACTAGATGAACTTCGACGACAATTGGACCATCCTCGAGTCCATACGGAGCGGGTTGCCTACTGGTGAAGAAAGCGAATGGTAAATGGCGTATGTGCGTCGACTACCGAGCGTTGAATACACGAACTGTACGAGATCGATATCCTTTGCCATCGATCCAATCCATCTTGAGTACACTGGGGGTTTCCACCGTATTCTCAAAGATTGACCTTGTTAGTGGGTTCCACCAGATCCGAATTCAAGACGAAGATATCGAGAAAACCGCCTTCAACACACAATTTGGCGCCTTCGAGTGGGTTGTTATGCCCTTTGGCCTCTGCAATGCACCGTCGATGTTCCAACGCGTCGTGAATGATGTCCTGCGAGACCACTTGGGGATCTTTGTATGGGTGTACATTGACGACATCCTCGTCTTCTCGAAGGATGCGGACGAACACCAACGACACCTCGACCTGGTACATGACCTACTCCGTAAGCACCAGCTCTTCCCCTGCATCGATAAATCCACATTCTTTCAGAGTCGAGTGCCTTTCTGCGGATACATCATCGACCAAGATGGAGTACACATGGACCCCGAAAAGATCAAGGTCATTCGAGGTTGGCCTCCACCAACTACGGTTCATGAAGTTCGACAGTTCATTGGATTGTGTGGTTTTTACCAGCAGTTTGTCGAAGGGTTCCAAGCTGTCGCAGCCCCTCTGACTGCAATGTTTAAGGCAGACTTCGAGTGGGAATGGACGGCCGTCCACCAAACTTCCTTCGACAAGCTGAAGCAGGCGATGATCAGCGCGACACATCTCAGTGCTATCGACCCCCGACAGCCGTATCACCCGTACACAGACGCTTCGAAAGACTGCGTGGGTGCTACGCTGGCGCAACGATGTGCGCATGGGAAGTACAAGGGACATCTTCGACCTATTGCCTTCATGTCGCGGAAAATGCAGCCTGCCGAAACTCGATACCCGATTCGAGAACAGGAGTTGTTGGCCATCGTATTAGCCTTGAAACAATGGTTTCACCTACTTCGAGGACCGCACCAGGTGCACGTGCACACTGACCACGAAAGTCTTCGATATCTCAAGACCTGTCCTCGACCGCTGACACCACGGCAAGCACGATGGTCCCAATTCCTCGAGGAATACAACCTGACGTTGTGGTACGTGCCGGGCCTCGAGAACCCTGCGGCAGATGCCTGCTCTCGTTTAACTTCGCGGCAGTGGATGGAGATCGAAAATGCTACACGTACACGGGCTTTCGCAATTCCCCTGGTCGAAGACTGGGCTTCACCGGAAGGAGAACCTGTCGATGAGTTCCTACATGTACTTGAAGACACATTCTCTCATGACGAGGTGTGGCCCCAGCCGTACGACCACCTGTACGTTTCACTACGAAGCGGACGCTCCGTGGGGAAGGAACTTGACGCAGATGAGCTTGCGGAACCAGCCCTCCAATTCGACACCGAACCCGCCGTCGAGCCGGAGGACCTGGAGCCGCGACCGTCGAGCGCGACAACTGCGGAGCCGGAGGACCTGAGACTGGATCCAGCACCATCGGACGAGATCATGGCTGAGAATTCACACCAACCAAACATGCATCTCGATGAGGCTGGCAATGAGCCAGACACGTCTATTGACACCGACGACCTCCCCGATGTAAGCATGGATCGCCCCCTTCGAGTCACCTTTGGCAATGAACTTCGATACGCACCGACCATGGCGGAACTGATTCGCTGTCGACGTCACCGTGACGGCACGTTGCAATCGGTTCCCTTGCCGAAGATTGGGCCGAACACGCCGTACCCTTCGAGTCTTAAGGGTACACACCGCCGAGTACATCGACATTATCAGTGCAAAGACTTGACTTCGACAGCTGTGTGGGCGACAGCCTATTGGGAGGACCCCCGGACGAAACACATCTACGAAGTCGCAATTCGAAGCCCTGCAGCACGACACCAGCTTCGAGATGCCAAGTTGTCCTTCGATGATTGCAAATTCTTCCATTTGTCGATGATGGGCAAACGTGTGCTTGTTCCCCGAACGCTGGTTACGTCGATTGTGGCTATGTATCACGAGTCGGAGTTCTATGGCCACTCAGGAGTCCTTCGAACCATGGCCCTGATTAAGCGCGACTATGTGTGTTCACACCTACGACACTATGTCGAGCGATACATACTAAGTTGCGATGTCTGTCAAGCGGCGAAATCAAGACGAGTCGACACCGCCAGAGTCCCAAGACCCTTGCCGGTGCCCGACCCCAAATGGCACAGTGTGTCCGTCGATTGGGTTTCGGGATTGCCGCCGACCACAAGGGGCCATGATGCCATCATGACTGTAGTCGACCGATTCTCCAAGCGTGGAATGTTCATCCCCTGTCGCAAGGATATGACAGCCGACGACCTCATCTATGTGTTCCTACGTGAGGTTATTCGATTGAAAGGATGCCCTCGACAAATTGTTTCTGACCGAGACAAGCTGTTCGAGTCTCAGGCGTGGAAGGAGTTGGCCCAGCGCTTCAAGATTGAGATGCATCAAACAGTGGCCAGCCGCCCTCGAGGCAATGGCCTGGCGGAGCGCAGTAATCAGTCCATCCTCCAGCGCCTGCGTACACACGGCATCTTCGGCAACAACGAGTGGGATGTCGACCTCCTGTTCGCCGAAATCCAGTTCAACAACCTGACATCCAATAGTCTTCGACTGTCCCTTTTTCCATTGGATTTTCCCCGAATGACTTCTCATGCACATGAACCATCGACCGTGAATGATTACATGCAACGAGCGGAACGTACCTTCGATTCTGTGTGTGCAATGCTTGCCGAGGAACGTCGACGCCAGATGCATGTGGTCCTGCAAATGGACCGACACGTTCAAGTGCCTGAAGTCGTGTAAGTGCGGCTAGCCTCATCTGCTCAGATTTTCAGACATTCTGCCCAGATTGGCTACATTTTGGTCATTTTCTTTGCTTCGGCGGAATCGCCGCCTCGCAGCTCAGTCACAGGATATTTCCTATATATTTCTGATATGCCGGATTTGATTCCGCGGTCCATTCCCCGTAAATCCGCCGCGTTCCGCTATTTTAGCTGGAATCGCCATTTGCCGCTGACGCGCGCTCGCGGGCCAGATCGGCCAAACATTTTTACATAATTGGATTATTTAAGTCTTTTCAGACAGTTTTGGACACTCAGATGTATTTAGAATAATTCCCCTCAATTTTCTTCATAGACTGGGATTTTCTGCCGGATAACAATCAGCATGGATCTTGCTTCTGTTGTCGCTGCTCTCGCCTCTGTTGGTGTCCGAGTATCCGGTTCTACCCCCAATAACAACATCCAGGGAGACTCCTCGCGTGCCTGCCCCACTGGTCTTGCCGGCCCCGAGCCCTCCGGCACCCACAACGACCCACGGCAGCACTTTCATGGTAGCAGAGGCTACCTGAATGTTGTTCCTTTGGTGTCCCAACCACAGCTAGCTCCCCAGTACGGCCCCGTAGACTCCGCCACCTCCGGAGACGTAACGATTACGCTGCCGTGGTGCCCTGCGAACGAGGCCTTGAGAGGAATGCCTTGCGCAAGCCCAAATTGCCCAAGAAGGGCACAAATCAGCAGCTGTGGAGGCCCAGATTACAATCAAGATCCCAGTCGAAATTGGCCATCAAGCAGCTGGAATCTCCCAGCCTACGCTAATGGCAACGCTCCGGTGGAGCTTACGGACCTGGCAGGTACTAATACTCCTTACCAATGTCCACATTTTGAGACCATCGACGCCGACATTGACGACATTGAGATGGGTGGTCCAGGTGAGGTACCTACCTATAATCGACCAGCCTCATGGGCACAATGGGACAACCATTTGTCTTCCGAAGTGACCCGTAACCTTGAGGCGCTTGAGGCCCTTTGTCTATTAGCCACGTCTAAGCTGATAGGTCAAGAAAGAATCGCCTCTGATTTTTTATTCGAATATTTTTTCCTCCTTCAAGAAGAAATTAATACCAGGATGTGGTGGTGTTCTCAAGAGGATGAATCTTTTGCCATTTTTTTGCAGATCTGGGAGGCAAGCCCCTTCCCGAAGGAGAAGACCAAGGCACCTGTTGCCGGGCCCTCCGCCCCTCATCCCTCTGTTTCCATCCGCGACGATCTAGCCGCCGCGGTTGAGGAAGGAATTTTAGAGGCAGCTAGGCAGGCAAGCCTGGAAATTAGGACTGAAGGAGCTCCCCAAGTGGACTCCTGGCTGCGAACCACTGAGATTAGCGGTCCGACAGCCTGCTCAGGCCCTTCAGGACACGGTATGTACTGTCCTGCCGACTGCTCTTGCAGATTACAGCGAGATACTGAGCTCCAATTGCTCAAAGATCAAATGCAACTCATCATTCAGACGCTGGGAATTAAAGATCTTTTCAAGACCCACATGAGGTCTGAGGGCGCATCATCGGTGGAACAAACAACAGAACCGTCGGAGGAGGCGACAGAAATTTTTTCGATTGCTCCTTCGGTGGACTCTAAGACCACCGACGCAAGGATCAGCAGGACTAAGCTAAAGGAAAGGGTTACAATCTCTCGATCTCAGAGTAGATCGGCAAAGGCTAGGACTGAGGTTCAGAATGCCAAACGAACTGCCTCCCGTACTACCCTTCCTGCTGTTGATTCCAATGCAATAGCCCAGATGTTGCTCGCCCAGACCCTCGCCGGAGCTGGTGTGGCTAATGATGCCGCCAAGGTGTCTGCCATTACGGCCGGTGTTGGGCTGGATTCACTCCTAAATCCTACTTCATTGCGACTTCGTCAGGTTGCCAAGCAGCCGAAGTATAATGGGAACCCCAGACATTGGCCTCAGTTCCAACGGGAATTTAAACTGTGGGTTAAGACTCAAAAACTCCAGGATGATCAGTTCCTGATGGCGCTCTTGGACTGCCTTGAGGGAGCGCCGGCCAACACTTGGCTCAGGACCTGGAGTGATCGTGAGGATTCAAGTTCCCCCCTTACCTTTGATGAGGTGTGGGAACAGTTGGAGGTACGTGGATCCCGGCTGCCAGAGGACCATTACCACCAGATGTTGAAGAATTTTCCTTCGTTCTCGCGATTAATCTTGCACGAAGTGCAAGACAAGAGACAGCGCTTCTGGAATCTCGTAGAAGAATCTGAACATTCAGGCGAAAAATTTTCTAGTGCCGAGCTGAAAAATCTGATTTTTGACAAGATCCCCTCAGAAACCGCCGCCACCCTTCGGAATAAACAATCCGAAGAAAAGGTCAAGACCTGGTGGGCGGAAGTCGATGGCTTTGACGCCTCGGCCAACCGGTTTACAGTCAGGGAGGCACTTCAAAAGTGCTCCCCCACGTCGTTTACCAAGGTGAAATTCACTGAAAACACGTGGAAAATCAAATTTAATGAACACGAGGATCGGGACTTGTTTGTCCAAGTCCTCAACAGGGGAGTAAGTTTCCACGGCCATCGCCTGAAGGCCAGGAACTGGGTGTTTTCGTTCACCCCGCAGGAACTGTGGGAAGAGGTTGAGCGGCTCGCTGACGCCGCCAATCAAAATTTCCATGAGGGTCTTGGGGGAAACAGGAATACCCAGCAAAACACCCAAAATGGGGCCCAAAAGGGCAACAAAAAGGTGAATGACACCCGGAATGTTCAGGATCATTGTAGCATCTGCCTTCTTCTAGGTTCTACGAACCGAGCTAAGACGCATTCTACTGCTAATCACCGATGGTCTGCTTACGATCACAAGGTGATTGGTGAAAATGTCAGTAATTCGCAGAATTCAGACAGGAATGACAGACAGGTGCATGGTGCCAAGGGGGGAAAGGGTAATCCGACCCCCTCCGGTGGAAACAAAAATACCGGAGGCCCTGGCGGGTCCCAAGGCAAAGGAAATCGGACTCCATCCGGTTCCGGTGGGCAGCCAAACGGTCAGACAAGTCCCAATGGCAACGTCGGAGGCGGAAATCGAAATCCAGGCCAAACCCCTCAATCCGGTACAAATAAAGGAAATGCTCCAGGATCACAGGGTAAGGGTAAGGGAAATCCTTCAGGAACCCCCTTCTCTGGTAAGGGCAGAGGGCGTGGCGACGGTGGTGGCCCATCATCCGGCGGCCGTGGCCGTGGACGTGGAAAGGGAAATCATCGTGTGGATCAGGTCTCAGGTGCAGATCAGGTGTCCGATGCGGATCGAGATTATGTCGAAAATGCCCTGAATCCAGCGGATGATCCGTTCCAAGATGAGTGGATCGACGAATCAGGCTGTGTTCACAATGTTAACGCAGCCGCTGGAGGTCAGAACGCCTAGGGGAGCCACGAAAATCGCCCCTCCCCAGGCGATTTCAGGCATGATCCCCAGATTCCTGATCGACCATTACTTGATGTAGGGTCGCTTGTCTCCTCTCCCCTGGATCCGGCAGCGGATCCTTCTGTTGTAGTGGACGAGGTTGGTGTACAGTCCAAGCACAGGGCTCGTCAGTTTGTCACAAAGCTGTGGGTCTCTGATTGCAAGGGAAATTTCCACCTCGCCACTTGTTTGTGTGACAATGGATCAGAGGTAAATCTCCAATCCAATTCATTCTTACCCGACGATTGCGTGTTTGAATCGCCTCATCCTGTTACCCTCGAGGGAGTTTCTGGACATTCTCTCGCAGGTGGGCAACGCGGTTGTTATATATCAACTCATTTGGTCGCTCAAGACCTTTGGGAAGAGCAAAATGTGGAGGAAGTTGTCCTTAAGGATGACTACTTCTATCGTGCTGACATAAAGTATGACCTTTATTTGGGCCATCCTTGGCTTCGCAAGAACAGGGTAGCGCCCGTAGGTCATCGTCGTTGTTTTTTGCTGGAGTCAGGTCCCTTGGAGCGTCCTGAATTTCGTTTTTTGCACGCAGGGTTTAAAAGTGCAGAAGAATTTTTGAGGCAAAAGGTGACACCAAAATTTGGTGAAGATGTCACCATTGCAGAGGTGAATGGGAGTGCCGATTACTCCCAAGAGTTAGAATGTCTTCGTAGGGACTCCCAGCCACGACGCCCTTCGCGCTGGCACTCTTCATCCTACAGAGTTGTCGACAAATGGCGCGATGCAATTTGTGAATACTTTCATGAGCACCATTCCTTTTGGCCCCAGTATGATGCCTTTGCTAACCGTATGAACAAGCGCTTTGACAAGCACTTTAGCGACGCTTGGACCCATAAATGGGACAAGAAGTTGTGGATTAATCCTCCGTTTCACTTAATCCAGCAGGTCATCCACAAAATCAAGCAAGATAAAACCCAGGCAATTTTAGTTGTGCCCTTGTGGGACGACAAGCCTTGGTTTCAGGAATTACAGGACATTTGTGTAGATTACATCGAACTTCCCAGGAAGATTAAGCTGTATGCCAGGGACGACACAGGTCCCCTGCCACAGCGGTCCTGGAGTTCGCTTGCATTCCTGGTGGATGGAAAGCTTTCTGACTCTAATTCTGCTGATTCTAGTACAGATTCCTGTGTTGGGTCTGAATCTGAGGTTGAGCGTGGTACTGATGATGAATCTATTTTTTCTGATTTTTTTCCGTCAGATACCCAAGGTGATTCAACGTCCAATGGATCCGCCTCGTCTCCCTCTTCCCCAATACGGTCGACATCGAAAAGAATCTTCAGTGCACGGGCGAGGAAAAATCTCCAATCGCGCCGCAAATTCAGAGTTTTTTATGAAAAACCCCCTGTGGAAGCTTTCATGGATCCTTTCGAGGAGCTGGATCACGAAGAGAATCTCTGGGATTTCGACACACGACCCACCTATCTTCAAGAGGCAGTTGATACGGACCTGTTTAGGGACATCCGTAAGAAGATTCTTCCTGCCAAAGCCGAAGAAGTCGCCAAAGTTTTTTCGACAGTAATTCCTGGCGATCAGGTGGACACTGAATTGTGTTCCAAGTCAAGAGAAAAGATTTTTGAGGAACGGAAGGACACAACCCTTTCAGGGAAGTTGATCAAAGACCCCCCTGTCCGTGGACAGTTCGGTGAAGCCTTCATCGAGCTTCGTGAAGGGTACAAGGCAAAAAAACAGCGCCCTTATGAAAATCATGGACATAAACATGAGATCCTCAGAAAAATCATCGAGAGAAATCTCAGGGAATTTGGTTGGCTTGAGGGTTGTATGACCAGCGAATGGTGCTGTTCACCCTTCACAGTCCCGAAGCCACCGCCTGCAGACCAGAACACCATTGATGGTTGGCGAATGGTTGTTGATTTTCGCAACCTCAACGCCGAAACCAAGGCGGATTCGCACCCCCTGCCCCTCATTGAGGAGGAAATCGCCAAGAGGGCAAGAGGTCGTTTGTTTTCTGTGCTGGATCTCCGTCACGGCTTTCACCAAATGCCGTTGAGGAAGGACAGCAGACCTCTTACCTGTATGTGCACGCCATATGGCCCAGTCCAGTGGACCGTCATGCCCATGGGCCTGAAGAACGCCCCTTCATTTTTTCAAAGAATGATGGAGGATGTGCTGTTCACAACCCATCCTGAGCTTCGTGCCTTCGTGAGTGTGTACATAGATGACATAATCATCGCGACGGAGGGGGAGGGACTGACCGAAGCCGAGCTGGTGGCCCTACATGAGAAGCAGCTGAACCAAGTTTTGGACATTCTTGATGCCAATCAGCTGATTTGTGGGCCAAAGAAGGGAAAATTATTTTTAAAATCAGTCGAATTTTGTGGTTCTCTCCTAGAGAATGGCACCCGACGACCCAGTCCAGGGAAGCTCGTCGCTATTCAGAAGTGGAAGCGCCCTGAGACGATCACGGAGTTGAGAGGATTCCTGGGTTGTTGCAATTTTTACCACACTTTTGTGCCGAATTCTGCCAAATTTGCTGCCCCCCTCACTGAATTATTGAAGGTAGGGAGAGATGCGGGCAAGGCAGGTTCAAAGGTTCGTGTCAAGTGGACTGACGAGTGCGAGGAGGCCTTCCATCACTTGAAGGCGGCCCTCTGTGAAGTCGCCACGTTGCATGTGCCCCAATTTGACCGACCCTTCTACATAAGAACCGACGCTTCTAGGTACGCGATCGGAGCTGTCCTTGAACAGGTTGATGAAGCCACCGGCGATCATTACCCTCTTGCATTTTGGTCTCGGAAGCTAGCCCCACGCCAAATGCAATGGTCGCCGCGTGAGCAAGAAACCTACGCCATCATCTGTGCTTTAAAAAAGTACCAATCGTGGGTTGGCACCAATCGAGTCGAGGTCCTGACGGATCATCGATCTCTGGAGTATTGGGCCACTGAACACATTGATACTGTCGCGAGCCCAGCTGGCCGACGGGCCAGATGGCACGAATTTCTCAGTCTGTTTGACCTCCATGTGTCGTATCTGCCTGGAAAACACAACACGGTAGCGGATGCTCTAAGCCGATGGGCTTACCCCGCCTCAGAGGGGCTGCAAAGTACCAACATCCATGGTACGGAGCAGGACCGCCATGTCATCATCGAATGGGATCAGGAAGAAAAGAAACTCATTCGACGTGCATGCATGCAGTGCGCTGTTAAACAGCACGCATTGCCGTGTCACGACATCACGGCCATTTCAGATCCGGCGCATGCTCATGAGATCTGCACCAAAACTCTGAAAGTTGTGGAAAAAGTCACCGATCCCTCCTCAGGGAGTGTGAAACGGTTTGACTACACCCGACGAGTAAGTCGATTTCGGTTGATCCAGGGCATTAAGCGTCGAGATCCGGCCAAAACTCCACCCCTGCCTAAAGATTCCCTGATCATCCGTGACTGGACGTCCGATTATCTGCAGGATCCCATGTTTAAAGAGGTCTTTGGAAATCTCCAATCCAAAGATGCTCACAGGGATGGGATTTTTGCTGAGTACTCGTTGGATGGGGGGAAGCTGTGGATGGAGGGTAAATTGTGTGTGCCAGACGCCCTAGCCCCCCGAGTGTTAAACTGGTGGCACAAATGGGAGTCCCCCCACGCACATGGCCGTCGACTGTGGTCGATGATTAAGCATAGGTTGTTTGGATCGAGGCTCTACACTCATTGCATGAAAGTAGCCGCCGGATGTGCCCAATGTGCTGTCTCGACGCCCCCCAGCGCGAAGAAGCACGGCCATCTGAGGCCTCATCCTATTCCGGAGCGCCTCTTTAACAGAGTCACCAGTGATTTCTTCTATCTCGGTGAGCTCGATGACGAAGAGTGCCATTGGACTAACAAAAAAGTCAATGGTGTGCTCCTTATTCAGTGCCGTCATTCCGGCTACATTCAAGTGTTGCCTTGCAACATTGAGTCGATGACTGGCAAGGCTGCCGCCAAATGGTGCGCGCAGACCTGGATGGGAGGCTGGGACGTCCCATCCGAGGTGGTGACGGATTCAGGCAAAGAGTACACCTCCGAATGGTGGAGAGAATTACGTGCTCGCCTTGGAATCCACCACCTCCGATGTGAAATCCACTCGCATCGAGCGCTGCCTGGCGAAAGAGCCGGCCGCTCTATAATTAATATGCTTCGTAAGGAGCTCGCGAGTGAAAAGGATTTCCATTGGATGAAAGTTCTCTTCGCATTGCTTCGCCGTTACCACAACACGCCTTTGTGTCATGGCCTTTCTCCAAATGAAATTGTCTTTGGACGAAAGAAGTGTTGGTGGAACATGCCGTTGAATAATCCTCGCCCCTGTAAGGATGCTTCGCTGTTTTTGGACGAAGTCCAACGAGCAGATAAATCTGTGTCGAAATTAATCGAGAAGCATCAAGCTGACTGGCTTTGGGTCCAGAATCAAGGCCGAAAAAACCCCCACAATTTTGAAGTCGATGATCGAGTTTGGCTTCGAAAATCCGAAACCACCCTGGACGGAGATGACAAGCTTCTTCCCTTGTGGGAGGGGCCATTCGCTGTTACAGCGCGTCTTGGTGAGAACAGGTGGAGGATTCGTGTGGATGTCAGCAGGGAAATTGACGTTTCGGGCGATCGCCTCAAGAGAGAGATCCCCTCCCCCAAGGATCGGGTTAAACCCCTTTTTTGGACTGCAAAACACTTGTCCGATCGGGTCATCGAAGGGGGAAAGTACGAACTCAAGAGGATTGTTGAAGCAAGACGTGACGCCAAGGGCGAATGGGAATTTCTGTGTGAGTGGAGGGGCTTTGATTCCAGTCACAACAACTGGGAACCAGCCCAATCTTTTGTCCATGGATACACCAAGGGGTTCATCGACTTCCTGAAGAAGCACCCCGAAATTGGTGTACTCCTGACAGATTGTTTGTCGAAACCAGACAGACAAGTGGAGAGCGACGGAAAAAGACCTGTGGTGAATCGAGATCCAGCCTTTTACGGCCCTCAGCAGCCACATTCCAGGGCTGATCCGTCGATTTCCCCTCCTGCGGTCAGGCCAGCCCAGGAACCAAATGAGGACCAAGCTTCAAGTTCGGCCGCTGATTTGCAGCGCCCAAGCCGTACCAGGGCCCGACCAGACAGGTTGGTGGTCACCTGTATTCGTGCTTGGCCGAATTGAGGAAGCCATCCCACCACATTCTGCTCAATCCACTGTTCATTCTTTCTGTTTATGTCATGATGTGGAGAACTGCGAATGTTTGATAATTTGACGTCAATCAACTTTTCTTTGGTCTCCGTTCGGCAGACAAGGCGTAGATACGCTGACGGAGTGTGCTGCCGTGTTCTGAAAAAACCAAACTCAGGCTTAATTCAGGCAGATTCGGGGTAATCTTGTCTCTGTTGGTCTGTGCATCTTTGGAATTTGGCTACTCGTGCAGATAGAAGCAAATGTACATAGTGTCAACGCCGGCCGGCGACATTCACCCCTACAGGCAACCCCTGTAGTACTGGCTGCACCAGATGCGACGCCAGGGACTCAGATCTCACCTTCATTTGCTGTGATGCTGACGCCAAAGTCCAGATTCAGATCCAGGATCCTCAAATTTGCCTTGAATTTTTCAGGTTTGTCCATCATTCTGCCACTGTTGTACGAAACCCAGACGTCAATTGTTCAGACAACCTTCAGATAGGAGCTCTAGGGACTTCTAAAAGCAACCTCTGAAGTCCGTAAGCTTCGTTGTATTTTTGGCACACGCCAATGTGAGCTCAATCCGACCTGAAACTGTCGAGAATGGTGAATCCAAGTGTCTTGTGGGACTTCATCGAAAGATTGGCCTTGTCCAAGTCGATTGACACCACCGCCACTGTAAATTCGGTGTCTCTCAGTTATGTACTGTCAGTAAAGCGCCTTCAGAGAACCTTCGGCGCGTTACATGCCAAGGATCCAGGGCTATCATGTCCCATCATGATGCATCATCACATGATCCACATTTTGATGGAATCTGTTGGATGCTCGCGAACCAGCGTGCCGGAAAGCACAATTGAGCTGAATGAACGACAATATATATTAACTTTAGTCTAAATGAAAGTGTTAGTAGTTTCAGTTGTAGACATTCCGCTGCATTTCACCTCCATCTCAGGGAATTTACTCATTGTAGGACAATTTAGGTTGATTGCCTTGTCATCTCCCATCATTCCTCGAAGATCTGTTTAGATCTAAGTGAACAGAAAAACATCTTTACCTTCCGTGGTTCACTTAGGGTCTACAGACTACATCTGTATTTGTTTTTCCTCACTGTGATTGTCTCATCCCCTTAATCTCTGCTCAATTTGACTTACAATCTTGCTCAATTTTGTGATCATCCACCAGATGCGCTAATTCTGAGCCACATGCTGTACTTTTCAGAACGACAAAAGCGGGATAACACGATGTAGAGTTCGGCGAGGACACCGTAGCGTGCCCGCGACAGCGAAACTGTGCCAGAGCGCTGAGATGTCACTCCAATTCTTGATCCCCCCACTCAATCCATCAATAATCTACCTCATTCTCAACCAATGCATGGTTTGGTATCGATCCTCGATGCGTTTACATGCTTTTTAGCCCTTGACCTAATGTTTTACTGCACGGAGGACTGTTCGTCACTTCTCATTCTGTCTCATTTCAGGTTCATCCAGCCTGATTCAGTGCCAATTCAGCCCAAATCAGGTCAGATCAAGCAGATTTTGCCCCATCGAGGCTACATTTCTATGTTTTTCTGGGACTGACCCGCACTACGTTCTTCGTTGACGTAGCGACACGCCCCAGTGTGTTTTTGGAGGGGGGATGTAAGTGCGGCTAGCCTCATCTGCTCAGATTTTCAGACATTCTGCCCAGATTGGCTACATTTTGGTCATTTTCTTTGCTTCGGCGGAATCGCCGCCTCGCAGCTCAGTCACAGGATATTTCCTATATATTTCTGATATGCCGGATTTGATTCCGCGGTCCATTCCCCGTAAATCCGCCGCGTTCCGCTATTTTAGCTGGAATCGCCATTTGCCGCTGACGCGCGCTCGCGGGCCAGATCGGCCAAACATTTTTACATAATTGGATTATTTAAGTCTTTTCAGACAGTTTTGGACACTCAGATGTATTTAGAATAATTCCCCTCAATTTTCTTCATAGACTGGGATTTTCTGCCGGATAACAATCAGCATGGATCTTGCTTCTGTTGTCGCTGCTCTCGCCTCTGTTGGTGTCCGAGTATCCGGTTCTACCCCCAATAACAACATCCAGGGAGACTCCTCGCGTGCCTGCCCCACTGGTCTTGCCGGCCCCGAGCCCTCCGGCACCCACAACGACCCAGGGCAGCACTTTCAAGTCGGTGAACGATGGTGGGTGTTGGTGCCTGAATATCGACATAAAGGGAAACTCGATGTTGTCTGGTGCGGCCCTTACAAAATACTCGAGGTACTGAACAAGGGCGAGAATGTCAAACTGGACATCCCTGCCCCCTTCGATGGGTTGCGAGTTTTCAATCGAGACAGCATAAAACCCTACGTCCATCGAGAGGGACAGCCGGTGTGGGAATTTCCGATGCCCCCTGTCAAAACTGGAGAATCTCCCCGACGTGTCAAAATTGTGGCTAGACGTCGAGTGGGATCTGAAAAGATCGGCACATTCCTGTACCGTTGTGAATGGGATGACGACACATGGTCTTGGGAGTCGAGCAAGGCTCTAGAAGAGGATCCTGTGTACCTTGAGTTCCTTCGACTCCACCCTGAGTAACTGAGTAACACCCTTACTCTTCTCTGCAGCGTGGTTTTTCGAAAAACTCATGCGAGGTTCCGGGTCGAACATTGGAGCCTCCGCCTATGGTACTACATCCCGGACGCCCCGAGCTTCCTCTCGACCTCCGCCTTCTCGAGCGACATCGTGGAACGTCATCGATGTTGACGCGATTGAACCCCCAGCGAGGACGACTTCAACTGGCCGCTGCTTGTCGGTAGCATCAGCGCCAACTCGTCCGAATCGACCTCTCGATCCATTCGAACCGCCGCACTACAGCCAGTCGGCATATGCTGGGAGCTCAAAAGGAAAAGGAGGCCCGTCGAAAGGAGGCAAGGGAGGTGTGTTCCCTCGCGGGAAATTTGCGGGAATAGCGCCGAGTGGACGACCCATCATAACAGGAGGCGCCGAAGGCTTGGAATGGCTCGAGATAGCCCTGGCCAGCTTGCCTGTTCTGGAACCGACGAAGGGAGGGACTCCACCCGACATGCCGCCGGAACTCTGTAAGCTGTACGGGCCCCCTCCCCCGGTCGATGCAGAATACTTTCGAGAGCGGTGCTCAAGCCCTGACTGGTTCGATTCTGATGATGAAGATCTTGCTTGCTACACGGGGTACGACGACTGATCTTCCTTCTTCTGTTCAGCGCCCGGATGGGTCGACAGTTCTTGGACATCGAGGCCGAACACCTGGACATCGAGGTCATCCAGAGAGGATCCGGGTACCGGAGAGCCGAAAGTCGAAGACGACTGGGTCGACCAATCCTGGCATTCGAATGCCCCGAAAACACAAGCTTCTACTCGAACGAACCAATTCGACTCCTACTACCACGACGCCGACTCCTATTACCAGAAAAGTTTATAGTGTTTTCAGCACTGTGTTTTTGCTTCTCCTGCTGCTTGTTGTTGCTGTAGGGTGTCCTGCTGCTTGTTTTGGATGATGAAAAGCTTTTGTTTGTTGAAATACAGTAAGGCCAAGTCAATCCAGGATAGCCCAAGCCAATAGTATGCAAGGAGAAGGTAATTCAGGATCAAAGCATGAAGGGCTGCAGTGTAAACAGTGAAAGATGATTGGATATTCACAGAAACTGCAACTCAGGTCACATATGAATGCATATTCACAAAGATAGCTGAAATGTTTTAGGAAAAGAGTTAGAAAACTGCCTCAGGATCACTCTCTCTCCATAGTGCCATCTTAGGAGATGTGCACTCTTTGTTTTGGGTCCCATATGTGCTGAGGTGGCATGGTATGTGGCGATGAGGTCACTGCCATGTCACATGGGATCTTCCTACTTAGCTAGGCTGACCAGGAATTGAACCCAGGACCTCTCAAAAAGAGGTGCCCAGCCCCCTAGGGTGCATACCACTAGGATAGCTAAGAATTCATGGAAAAACATAGATGAATTCATAGGCTCTACTTTAGGTATGTCAGTGCTCAGTCAACTCAGGAAAAGATGTTTTACTTCACATTGAAAGGGGATTAAGGGGTCCACTCCATATCCTGATTGGGTGTTTGGTTCCATAGGTCAAAATGTGTTATCACCACTTTTGGTGGGACCAATACTAAGATTAAAATGCATGGATGCTCAGTGCATCTCTAATACAACTAGAGTATGCCTCAAAGCAATGGAAAAGCACTTTTTCTTACTCCCCCCTTGTGCTGTGGTGGCCACCACTGTCGCATTTTAGGAAAAAGGGAATTTTTCTTGGCCTTTCCTTGGTTTCCACATCTAGTTTAAAATACCTACAGTTTCCCTCACACTGAAAAATGGGCGCTCACCATGGCTGGCGTCCTTTTGCTGCTCTGATTGTATCATTTCCTCCAGAAGACTCAGCGCTCATGGCGCTGCCGGGGCTCCTGTGGCTTGGTTGGGTTAGATTGGGAGCATGCCAAACATGTGCATATGTATGCCTCCCTCCAAGACGCAGCGTCGACACAACCCAAACGCAAGACAAAATATACACACTCGCATGGGTTCTCGTAAACCTGCTGGCGACCTGTGACCTGTCTTAGGGCGAAGGGAGTCGAAAAAGAAATTAAATTGCCCCTTGGTGGGGTCTTGGTTCTGCTCAGTCTCTCCAGGCACCTGCGTTTCGGCCCGAACACGGCCTACTCAGCGAGGCTGCACGTGGGTATCTGCAGAGGCAGGAATGGGAGATTTATGGACGAATCCACGCAAAAACGAAGCGACGACACCAAAATCCGTCAAATGACGGCCTAGAACTTTTCTGAAACGACACACCTGAGCAGAATCCAATTGTGCATCAGAAGCACATTTTTATAGAAATTATAGTCATCTCTGGATTTTTTAAATCCAGAAATTCATACGCATAAAATGGCCGCGCGCAGGAGCGGCTCCTAGCGAAGCGCCGGAAAATGGAGAAATAATGGAATTATAAACGTATGTCTCACGTAGTCTTGAAAATGACGAGACACACATTAATAAATAAACATACAGATTCCACCCACACTAATAGAAGCTTCAAAAATTCAAGAATTCGAAAATCAATCGAAAAGACTTCAATGAATCAGGTATAAACTACAGGTATGCTCGTCTTGCATGCCGCATACACATTGCTCGTCTCGTGTCTCCGTGAACGAGTCTTGTAGCAGCGCCAACAACGATAACAACGATAGGACGCGATAGAGGGATGGATTAGAAAGATTGCAGATGATTAGCGGTCAGATCAGGGTGATTAGACATACACACAAATGCATAGCAACGTTCTTTGCGTGCGCCCCTTTTGTCCTCTCACCTTGCTTCACTTCCCAGCGGTAGGTAAGGTAGGTACGCCCAGGCGGGGCCACCCCCTGGTGGAGTCAAGATTGACGCTGAGATGGGCAGGTTTGCCCGAGTGGGACGTGCATGCTCGTGCATTCACACACGCATTAAAGGGTAGGCCACGCGTAGTGCGCACGGTAAACCTTGTTTAGGCTACCTAGGGGCTCCTCGGTACGTTCTTTAAGAGAACCTGAGGAGTCCCTTAACGCTTGCTTGCTTGATAAGGGTAGCTGCTCCTGCAGCGTGTTCGCGGACAGTGTATTATAGGTCACGCTGAGAAGGGTATAAGACCTGGAGCGTGGCTTGGTTCCTCCGCCGCAAACGCCCTTTCATTTGCCTTTGTTTTACAGGTGGGCAGGTAGGGTGAGTGGTGCAGCAGCATTTTTTTATTTTTATGCCCTGCTAAACAGGGGCGCAGATCACACAAACAAGTAACTCCGCTCCGCCTGTGGCAGAGCAGGGAGTCCGACTTCATCGACATCTGCGCCTTGCACACGAGAGCACTCCTTCCCTCCAAGCCCTAGCAGGGGAAACGCGTTGTGGCGTCCCCTGTTAGGCCACAGTTGCTTAGCAGCGCTGTGTTCTCTTGCCATTTCACAGGAGGGTCGCTAGGACCCAAGAGACCTTCACCTTCGCAACGCCCAGTAGAGTGTGCGTGTAGGAGTGGTAGTCCTGAGTGGGGGCTAGAGCCAGTTGCAGTAGTGCTCGCCCACCAGGATGGTGCCACTGTAGGGTGTGTAGGACCTGTAGGGGGTGTGTCACTGTCCCACCCTTTTCCTGCAATTTTAGCGGGGTTGGTGGGCTGTGGCAGTGGTTAGGTCAGTGTTTTGGCCACATAGCAAACGGCGTTTTGCATGCCTTCATAGCTTTTGGCCACCCCTCCCTGTAGTAGACAGATAGGTAGGGAAAACAATACCTGGATTAGCACGCTGGGTATTCCCCCAAGGTTTTGCGCCAGCACAGAAATTGGGCGCTTAGGGGAGGGGAGACCCGGGGCGTACCCCGTGGCATCAATAAGCCAACCCTCCAGGTTCAGCAAGGGCGCAGACTTGGGTATAATTAGGACACCACTTCTGCGGCTTGCTCTCAGGACCTTAGGACTAGCACACTCACACATACGCTTTGGCAGGTAAGGGTAAGGTTCAGTCCCTAGCTTTAGTCTTGGAGGCAAGCGTCTCAGCGAGCCTCAACAACTCACCAAGGTTGTTCTGGGACAAGTAGTCAACCAGAACTGAGTTTAGGCGTCCCTCAGGTAGAACAAATGCAGAGAAGGGCTCCCAGGTGGCCTCTTCGACTCCAAACCCTTGCCAGAGGGTGAGGAAGCGCCAACCCTGGCGATAGCGGTGGCGTAGGACAGACTTCACCAGGTAGAAGCCCTCCTTAGCCATCTCCTCGGCGTTCATGTCGGGGAGTTCACCTTCAACTTCCATAGGGCTGGCAGCCCCTTGTAGGTCCAGAGCGGCGATTTCCTCGTCGTTCAGCTCTCACTCCTCCCCACAGAGGTCTTCAGGATCATGGTAGCGCTTCAGGTGTTGAGCGGCGCACACCAGGGTCCCCCCTAGACGGGGAGAACACCGCACCGTGATACGGTGACCATCCACAGATAGAATCTTGTACGGCCCGAAGTATGGGTCATCGCTGCTAGAGCGTGGCCAGGCGGGTAGTCGACTGTGGTGCAGCAGCACCCAGTCCCCCTCTTGATAGGTGGCCGGTACTCGGTGCTTGTTCTTCTTGTTCCACTGACGCTCCCTCACTCTCTGGAGCATAGCCTTGGCCTTGTCCACCTTCGCTTGTTGCTCTTGGACCCATTCACCCACAGATGAATGGGTGTCCTCTGGATAGGGGGCATGTAGGAACCACGCCGGGCGCCCCATGAATAGCTCATGTGGCGAGTAACCAGTAGCTGAACTCTCTTGGGAGTTCATCATCAAGGATATGACGGGGAGTAGTCTCACCCAGTCTCTGGTGCGTTCAGTTTTGCACCATATCCTGACGTTCTCCTTCAGGACACGAATCTGTCGCTCACATAGGGGGTTGCTCGTGTGAGAGTAGGGAATCCCCGTAGACACCTGGACATTGAGGGATCTCAGGACCCTCTTGTACCAGCCAGTATCTGAGCGTACTCGTATGTCCTCATCGGAGTTGATCTCCTTGGGCGCCCCATAGACACAAAACCACTCCTCCAGGAGTATCTTGATAGTCTCCTCCCCGGTAATGTGCTTAGTACATGGGAACACCCTGGTAAACCTGGTCAACCCACAGGTTACCACGAGGGCGAAGTCGTAGCCCCCGAACTTCGGCATCTCCGTGTAGTGCACGTATAGAACACTGTTGGCACAGTGTGGGATGGGCAGGGTCGAGTAGAGACCTCTGTCCCTTATATCCCCTGGTTTACAGGACCTGCACGGGCACTTGTCCACGATAGGCTGGAGTGTCTTCCGCAGTTGGTCGTCAGTCCACGTAGTGTGGAACCACTGCTTGAACAGCCTCAGGGTACGGTCAGCACCCACATGACCACTGGACTCATGGGTCCACTTCAGCAGCGCTGGGACTCGGTCACTAGGCACCACGATGCGGTCCTCGTGCCAGAGGTTGCTCTTGTCCCGCTTCCACTGGTCTTGGTTGACCAGGAGGGGTTCAAGGCGTTTCTCCAGGCGCCGGTAGATATCCCCAAACTCCTGTAGGTACTCCGATTGTTGGAGTCCATCCAGGGGGCGTATCATGGTCATGTTCAGGTCCAGGTGTACGTCCATACGGCTGAACGCCTCCTTAGCCAGCGCTTCAGACCGGGCACCAATCAGGGCGTCGAAGTTGTTGCGGCTGATGTAGTCGGCACACTCGTTCTTCACTCCCTGGATATGGTGTACCGTCAGCCGTAGTTGATTGAGGTAGGTCCACCAGCGACGTAGCTTGGCCTTCTCAGGTGGGGGACCCTTCTGGAAACTGCGGACCGGTTCTTGGTCGCATAGCCAGACCACAGGGTTACTCCCCAACAGTCGTGCTTGTGAGGATAGCACCAGCATACCCGCGAGCAATTCCTGCTCATAGGTGGAGTAGTTCCCCCTGGCCTGGTTCCACTTCCAGTTCCAGTGGCCCAGAGGTACTAGGACCCACTTGTCGTCAGGGTAGCTGTGCTTGAGGGTTCCATCTCGGTTGAGACCTTCCGTCCCCCATTGGGAAATGGCCGAGTCGAACTCCTCCTTCTCTAGTGCTTGCCATTGGAACAACGTTCCACCACCGCCCACATTGCTGGCGTCGGTCACCAGGATAATATCCCCTTGTGCCCTAAGCACGCCCAAGCACTTAGCGTTGGCTACCTTGTCTTTGAGCTCGTCAAACGCTTGTTGCTCTTGTGGGCCCCAGCGCCAAGTAGTACTCTTCTTGATCAAGTCAGTCAGTACAGCGCTGGTGTAGGTGAAGTTTTTGATGTGGCGGCGATAGAAGTTGCACGCCCCAATGAAACTGCGTACATCATGAAGTCCTTTCTTGGGGTCTTCGTGTCGTACCTTGGCATCCATCAGGGGTTTGGCCTTAGAGGCCGCTGGGGTCCACCACCCATAGCCAACGTCAAACCCCAGGTACTGCATGGTCTCCTGCATGAACTCACACTTCTCCAGCTTGAGTCGTGTGTGGTTCTCCTGGCAGACCGCAAAGAACTCACCCAAGAGGATTAGGTGATCCTCCTGGGTATTGGTCCCGAGGCATACATCGTCGATGTGAGCCTCCATCTGGGCCCCACGGGATATGAGCTCCTGCACCTTAGGTCTCCTTCGTAGGATGGACAAGATCTTGTTCATCAGCTCTTGGAACAGAGCGGGTGCGTTAGCCACGCCGAATGGCATGACCTTCCACTTGAATACCCTCCCCTGAGGGGTGATGAAGGCCAGTAGTTCCTGCGCTTTGGGCGTCAGGTCCACTTGCCAGAATCCACTTCGCTTGTCCATCTTGGTCTTGTAGCGACAGGAGGCTATCTTCTCCAGGGTAGACTCCATATTGGGAATGGACCCTGAGTGGTTCAGCGTCTTCTTGTTCAGCTCTCCATAGTCCACTACCAGCCGTTTGGCTGTAGACCCAGGTTTAGCCACCAGGAAACAGGGGCTGCAGTGTAGGGGGTAGTCCCCGTCCTTGTACTTCAGGACTAGGCCAGCGTCGATACATTCTTGTATCTGTCGCTCGATCTCGTCGGCCTGCTCTTTAGGAGCTGGATAGGGTCTCCTCCGAATCTTATGACCCACGAACTCGGGTTTCAGCTTGAGGTCCATCTGTACCAGCTTGTCGCATGAGGCTAGAGGGGGTAGTTCTCCGAACACCTCCAGATAGGTCCTTATAAGCTTCTGTACCCGCGGGTCCAATACCTTGATCTTGTCCTCCATGTCCTCGTCAGAGTGTAAGTTGCTTGCCCCTTGAATAGACGTCGGGAGGTGGTCCTCCACCGACTCTTCGCCCGCGGTAGCATCCTTCAGCCCTTGGTAGGCATATAGAAGGTCTTGCTCGACCATCTCCGGTGGACGATGGCAACATAGGCACACTCGAGGGGGTTCACATACACATTCCTCCGAGAGGTCGTCCTCCTCTGGGGTCCTCACATGGGCGCCCCACACGCTCTTCATGAGCTTGAGATCTACCTCCCTTTGCCAGGTGGTGATCTTCTGTTCGAGGTCCTCCTTCAATTGGGATAGGTCTCCCATACGTCCTTGCTTCAGTGGCCACGAGCTGCGGGTAGGCTTCGCGTAGCATAGCTTTTTAGCCACCAACTTCCTCTTGGAATCCACATACTCCCTGAGCCTGGATCGAGGGTCCAGCTCTTCATCCACGGGGTCTTCCACCCTCATGGAGAGTAGGGGTTTTAGTGGGGTGACGTACTCGGCGTTCTCCACTTCCTCCACCGCGGTCTGCACGAAGAAGGCGTCGTGCTCAGTTTCGTCGTCTGAGTGGATAGAGCTAGGTAGCTCAGATAGTCCACACTCAGAGACTCCATCAGGAACATGTACATGACAGGGAGAGTTGGGGGCGTTGATGTCAGTCACGACGTACTCATCTCCTCCGGGTGTAGTTTCAACAGCATCTTGAGGTCGTAGGCGATCCTTCAAGTCACCCAAGGCGAGTCCATCGCTTTCTCGTTGTATAGCCTGGACCAGAGTAGGGTCCAGTTCTTCCCAGGGGATGGTGGTAAGACTTCCGTCCACCACGCTGAGCATACTCCCCCATCCGGGCTTCCCAATGGGCGTCTTGCGTCCCAGAGGCACGTAGATGGCCTCATCAGGTAATCGCACCGAGCTGATAGTCAGCTTGTCAAGGAGGGTTCGCCAGTACTCGTTGCCCCCATGGGCTCCCCAATCGGGGGAACACAGGACCATACGGGAACGTTCCAAGGCCACCTTGGTCAGCACCTTCCCCAGTTCACTGAATCTGGGGTTCCCGTAGGCCATCCTGAAAGAGGGCCAGTAAAATTTGTAGCTGCAGTTCTTCCCCTTGCTGCAGTATAGGTCCAGTACATGCTGCTTGTCGCTGGCGAACAGCTCCACACTTAGGTCTTCTCGAGAGTAACCCAACTCCTTCAGACCTTGGTCTAGGACTTCCCCCAATAGTTGATAGTCCTCAGTTTTGGAGGCCGCCATCATGTTCGAGGGCTCCTCCTTCGATAGTCTCAGGTAACTCGAGGTATGTTCCGACTGCTCCAGTGGCACAGACTCTCTGCCACTGCCGTGGTCCACGTACAGGAGGTAGGGCGCTTGCAGCGTCAGGGATTGTATCTGGGAGTGCTGCACGAAGAAGTCAGTACCCAGTACAAAGTCGAAGGCCTCAGTGTCCATCACATAGAACCGATGGGCGATAGTTCGAGAGCCCATAGGTACCTCCACTTCACAGTCCCCGCAGCTGTGCACCACATGTCCATCCCCCATGCGTATAGCGGCGGTGGTCATGGTGTTCTTCAGGCTCCCACAAGGTAAAATTTTCTTAGCCACTATAGATATTGTGGCGCCAGTATCCAGTACCCCCAGGTATTCACGTCCCCCTAGTCGGATACGTACCCAAAACACCAGGTCTTGGGTGCCACCAGAGCGTCCCCGTCAGAATTCCGCGGGACAGGTCACCTCCAACCCCTTGTTCCGCAATTTGCGGGCCATCCTCATGAAACGGCTTCTCTTCTTGGCGTTGCCGTCATCACCACCTTCATGCTCACGCTTCGCTCCTTGTTCTTGCTGGGCCTGCGTCTGTGAGCGTGTGGTAGGTCCAGACTGCCCTCCAGAGGGCTCGGAGTTCCCCCCTGGATTAGGGTTGGGGTTACCTCCGTTCTTGTCCTTGTTCTTGTTGTCGTTCTGGCGGTTAGCGCCTCCTCCTCGTCCACCTTGAACCTTGTCTTGACCACCTTGACCACGTCCTTTCGACTTGCCCTTGCCGGAGTCGTTGCCTTTGGCCTTGCCTCCACCTTTGCCTGAGCTTTTGCCAGGATCTTCCCCCTTAAGCTTCGCCGATAGGCGTTGCTTATGGTAGCACTCATCCTCGTAGTGCTTCCGCTTACCGCAGAATACACACGTGATGGTGCAGCGGTAATGATCCGGCAGCTTCACTTTGGCGCCGGTGATCTTCTCCTGCTGCTTCCCCTGGACGACGAAGCAGTCTCGCTGCTCGCAGTCAGAGGCGTGCTGCAGGTGGCCCTGCTCGTCTCTGGTATCACACCAGAATAGCTCCTTCACGTTCTCCATTAGGCGGGCGTGGGCGTGTTTGGGGGTAGTCCCCTGCCCAGGTCGGGACCCTTGGTACCCTTTGCCTCCAGAACCTCCACCACCAGGACGGTAGTTGTTCAGGTGCTGGTCGCTCTCCTTCTCCAGCGCCATCTCCAGGAGCAGCACGCATAGATCCTCGTAGCGGAGGGATCTAGCCTTGCGCTCAGCCGTCAGACGGCACTCGTCCCATAGCTCTCGGGGGAGCTTGGCGCACAACCAGAACAGCAGGTCGTCGCTGCTGTAGGAACCGGGCGTCAGTCGTCCAGCCCAGTGATCCAGGTCCGCCAACAGCTCGGAGACCCTGCCAGGTTTGGGGTTGTTGGGCAGCACGGGCAGGTTCTGGATCTCGGCCCTGATGGAGAGGTCGGTCTCGTAGGTTGGGTACTGCCTCTCCAGGGCAACCAACACATCGGCAAAGGTGGCGGAGTTGGTGACGATCTGCCTGACCTGCTTCTCCAGGTATTTGGTCTTGCAGCACTGCAGGATCAGGTCGCACTTCACTCGCCCACTCGCGTGGGTTTGGCCGGTCAGTCGTAGGAACCGGCCAAAGTTCTCAGCGAACTCGCTGAGGTCCTTGCCTGTGAACTCAGGCAGGTTCACCACTATCTTGGAGGTGGCAATAGCCTTCGCCTCCTGAGCTCGGCGTCCTTCAGGGCGTCGGGTCTTCTTCTTCTTCTTCTTCTTCTTCTTACCCTTGGGGTCCTCGGGGTCCTCAGGCCTCAGGGTCTTCGTCATCCGATGGCGAAGAAGAATCCATCGACGGCGGCTCGTCGTCGGAGGGGTCTCCGCCTAGATCACTGGAGCCATAAGGCTCCACGTCCACCATAGCCCTTAGGGCTGTCAGCCCCAGCTGGTCCAGCTCGGCCCTCGTCGAGTTCGTCACGTGGCTGTAGGGCGGCTGGGCCTTTCTCGGGACGAATGGACTTCTCGGTACTGCTGCAGGAGTCGGCATCGGTCGGCTCCTCAGGCTCCCCAGGGTATTTGTCAACCCTGCCGCCAGGTGGTTAGCCTGTACTCGGTGGGGTGACATTCCCACCGTCGTAGGTGACGCATGGGACGGGATCATCAGGGGCTCCAGTTTCTCCCTGATCTCTTGCGTGAGGTCGCTCACGATTTGCGAAGTGGCTCCTCGGAGCACCTCGTTGATCTCCGACCGCGTCAGGGACCTGTTGAAGGATCTTCCCGATCCTCTACTCCTGCCTCCCAGAGACTCTGGTCCTCTCCTCAACCCACTCAAGGGTGCATACCCAGGTGCATACCCAGGAGCATACCCAGGAACTTCCATGTAGGTTCCAGTGGCGTGGAGTGCATGGGGATGGTCAGCCGCATACCATCGCGGCGCAGAGCTGGAAGCCACCGGCTCACTGGCAGTAGTTGCCTCAAGGAGCGCAGTGGTAGGTGGGCTCATGCCATAGGCGGGGTAGTGAGGCATGCCAGTAAAGCCTGTGCCCTCTGCCATAGGCGGGTTGGTTGTGGAAGTGGATGTTGCTGCGGCTGGGAGTGTGGTGGTTATGGGAGAGGGTGATGCGTGGAGGCCAGAAGCGCTTGGTGCGCCTTCGAAGGTAGGGTTATGCGTCGGGTCTTGCCCTTGTTCCTCTCCTTCGTCTGCTCCTTCTCCAGCATCCTTCTCGCTCTCGTTCTCTCTCTTCCTCTTCACAGGCTGAGGCTGAGAGACCACTTCCTCGACCGTCAGGGCCCCGAAGGCCGTCTGGAGGCCATCCAGGGAGTCCTCCGCCGTATCCACTGGCCCATGTAAGGGCTCCACCGAAGGTACAGCGCCAGGCGCCGGCCTTGCCGGTGCCTCAGGCGCTGGCGCTGTCTTCACGTCGGCGTCCACTCTTCCTGGGTCCATCTTAATCCGCCCTTCTGCTTATATTTGCCTGCTCGGAGCACTGGTTGTACGGCGCGGGGTCGCTGCCGGTGCACAGAGACAGGCTGCCTCTTGCTACCAGAGAAGTTTATAGTGTTTTCAGCACTGTGTTTTTGCTTCTCCTGCTGCTTGTTGTTGCTGTAGGGTGTCCTGCTGCTTGTTTTGGATGATGAAAAGCTTTTGTCTGTTGAAATACAGTAAAGCCAAGTCAATCCAGGATAGCCCAAGCCAATAGTATGCAAGGAGAAGGTAATTCAGGATCAAAGCATGAAGGGCTGCAGTGTAAACAGTGAAAGATGATTGGATATTCACAGAAACTGCAACTCAGGTCACATATGAATGCATATTCACAAAGATAGCTGAAATGCTTTAGGAAAAGAGTTAGAAAACTGCCTCAGGATCACTCTCTCTCCATAGTGCCATCTTAGGAGATGTGCACTCTTTGTTTTGGGTCCCATATGTGCTGAGGTGGCATGGTATGTGGCGATGAGGTCACTGCCATGTCACATGGGATCTTCCTACTTAGCTAGGCTGACCAGGAATTGAACCCAGGACCTCTCAAAAAGAGGTGCCCAGCCCCCTAGGGTGCATACCACTAGGATAGCTAAGAATTCATGAAAAAACATAGATAAATTCATAGGCTCTACTTTAGGTATGTCAGTGCTCAGTCAACTCAGGAAAAGATGTTTTACTTCACATTGAAAGGGGATTAAGGGGTCCACTCCATATCCTGATTGGGTGTTTGGTTCCATAGGTCAAAATGTGTTATCACCAGTTTTGGTTGGACCAATACTAAGATTAAAATGCATGGATGCTCAGTGCATCTCTAATACAACTAGAGTATGCCTCAAAGCAATGGAAAAGCACTTTTTCTTACTTTACCACGACGATAACTACAACTACGACGCTGAATCCTGGCCACTCGAGTCCGACGACGAAGCAGAATATCCTTACGAACCTGCGCGGTCGACAGCACCACCCAGCTACGATTCTGTGCCGGTGCCGGAGTCGAAATGGCAGCCCTACAACATGCCGCAGTACAATCATGAAATCGAGACCATCGACGAACTTCGACACTTGGGAACGTTCGGATTGAAGCCACCCTATCAATTTGGGACACATGAAGATGATCCGATGAAGACGGAGTACACTAAGCTCGAACCATCGGTGCTCACTATTGCGTCGAGTACCATGGCTGGTCTTCGAAAGCCGCACACGTTCCTGAGCGAGAAACACTATGAAGTCGTGTCGAACGCAAATGCCGCCATTGCCGAGTTGGGCAAGACCATCTGCATCGACAGTTGGGGTCGAACCGCACCATTCCCGTACGAAATGGCTCGAAGTGCCCCTGACACGTCTTTCGATGAACATGGAAACCTTGGTGGTAAGCCAGGATACCAATGGTATACAAAAATCGAAGTGGCTTGTCAAAACTTTCGAACAGCCCTCATAAAATGGCGACATTATGATGAAGAGCTCGATTATGGATTCCGACAAGACTTCACCGAACATACCCTGCCGAGTCAAATTGCTCAACTCAACCGCATGCATCGAGAGATCTCGGGTATCGACGACCTGATAAACGTTGCGGATGGGATCGACCTGATCTTCAAGTATCGACGCTTCTGGACCCACGAAAAGATGAGACGAGAAGCTCCCGTTGCAGTTTCGATTATGGGAGTTATCCGTGATCTTCAAAAGGTTTGCCAATCGAACGACTGGCTCTTCGAAGATCGAGCCCCCTTCCTTGCGTACAAAGTCGATTTGCTTCTTCGCCGACACCAACTGCGTGGCCTTCGAGGCACCTCTCGACTTGGGTATAAACGATATGGATGCGCTCCTCATCGAACACAGGACCTTGCGGTCCAGCTCCAAGAATACTTTCGAATCGGAGAACAGGTCGAACCTTACGCGTACAACGCAGTCGCACCAGGCGCCCCCATCGACCTTGTCCAGTTGGCGACGATCTACCAGACTGGACCCGGACGACTCGGGTACCACGACTTCGATAGGGCAATCCGACGAGTTGCTGCCCTTCACTCATCGAATGAAGAGTATGTCAATCTTTTCCCTTTCGTGGATGCCCCCGATTTGGTTCGACGCCTGGGTACCTCGATGTACCTCATGTCCCCCTACGAGGCCGGATACCAAGATGGACAACGTTGGCGTCGGACGGTTGTAGGACTACACGAACTTCACAAGCAGAGCACACACCAAGACGTGCAATCTCAAACTCCAATTATCAAAATCCAAAATCAGCGATCAGCTGATTTAGCGATCAGGACTGTTCATGCCTAAACAAAAGACGTAATCCACAAATCACTATACACAGTATTATCCTGTTTCTTCACTGCGAATATTACAGTCTGACTGTCGCACACGCGATCTGCGATCTGCGCACTCTGGTCAGCTGCCTGGCACTGCACACCTGCACTCCCCTCCTAGGACCATTGCACTGGGGTGCATATGGCCGAAAAGTCACCAGGGGGTGCAGTGCTCAGGCCTACCAATGGCTGCGGCCACCTGGCCCTACAAAAAGCTTTTGCATGGAATTCAAAACAAAACGATGCAGTTTCAGTGCACTGCCAATACGTGCCTGCAGATATAACCCTGGTAAACTATAACCCATACACAGCACCCACGCATGTGAGACATACTGTGCTGTCTACCCAAGGTATTGTACAAAGGAACCCATGTTCCCCGGTAGACGATAACTCATACACAGCCGCAAGCTGTGCTGCCTACCTGTCACTCTTTCAAAAGAAAAGCATATATCTGTTACGAAAACCAGCAAACCCTCACAAGGGCACCATGTGGCCATCACGCCACTGTATTCTCAGCTTGAAGTTGAAACAAAATTCACAAACTCAAAAACAACAGAAGGCCAAGTCGAAAAATAACACATGCGCCACTCAAACGCAACCCACAAAGCAACAACAAGCAGGGCTGAGCACGAGTGTGGAGTCTGAAAAAGAAAACAGTGTTGCGGACCAGGTGCAAGCTCTCACCGAGCTCAGCGCCACACTTAATAACGTACAGAAAAAAAAGTCCTCAGGGCTTCAAATTAAATTACTTCCCCACACTCAGCAGCTCGCCGGGAACTTCGTTGCTTGCACTGTTCTCAGGCTTGCCTGAGACACAAAGAACAAAACAAAAAGACAAGAAAACAGCAAGCCAAATCGTAAAACACGCTACTGCTCCACAGGGGACCGCAGGAGCAACCTGCTTCTCTGCTGGCTTCAGACGAGCAAAAGCAACGGTAAACGAAGAACAAACAACACCGCTAGCCACCATACCCGAAAAGATGCCAAAAATGGACAACGGCTGAAAACGAAAGCAAGCTCGTATGTCTCTGCTATACCATCACACGAATTATGTACCTCTCAGAGATTTCCAACGCACAGGCACAAACTCGAAAATTTAGATGACAAATCAGATTCGCATGGTACAAATAGCGAGGACAGCAAAACACACCGAAGAAGACAAAAACGACGAAGAGATAACAACAAACGCAAAGCACAGAGCAGACACACCCATAAAAAAAAGGAGTGTCTTCCTGCTCCAACAACAAATCATTCTCCACTGTAACTCACTTCAGATTCTGAGCATTCCTACACACCCAGCAAGACAAGGCAGTCAATGCAGCGACAAAAAAAACAGCTCGCTGCAACAAGAGCTACATAAAAAAAACGCCACAAAGAGTGCAACAACAAAAACGAAAAGACCAGAAACGACGAAGCAGCAATCAACGAAGCACCCAAACACATACCAGTATGACTGGCATGCGTGGCTTCACTAGCTTCGTTTCACTGAGGCACTGAAAAAAAGGCAACAAAAATGCGTACCAACAAAGAACAGTAACAGCACAGAACACAGAGCCAAAAGACGGTAGCGGCGCTCAAAGCAGCCCCCACCTTAGAACAACACTAACCGCCACGGGCGGCGGCGCTTGCAGCAGCCCCCGCCAACTCTACGCTACCGACCTACGCTACTGACAGCGGCGCTCACAGCAGCCCCCGTCCCACTTGAACAGAAAACAAATACTACCTTACTGATCACATCTTGCGCGGCGCTTCTTTTCACGCCCCGCGCGTGTTCCTCGTTTGCGTTGAAGTTTCCGGTCTTCTTGATCTCCACTTGTCGTCGTTGACGTCCCACAAGGCTCGTCACTGCCAACCTTCCCAACACGTGGTTCGTCATCCTGCCCAACCAGGCGCCGTACGCGAGCCATAGCCTCGGGCCCGTAATCCACGGCAAAAGAACCAACACGTTCCGTCTGTCGAGTAACCAACTGGTCATCCACTAACGTGACCGGCTCCAGCCCAATATACCCGGCTCCAAGCACAGATTCATACACTGTCACTTCGCGTCCTTCTGCTTGAGCACGGTTTTGAAGGGCGTAACGACGCTGCAGTGCCACACCTCTGACCATTCTGTCGAACTCCGTTTTGCACGGGCAGGGCTGAACATCCACCCGATGAGGACTTTGGTCTGCCGGAGACTGGTACAAGCGCAATACCCCATCTTCTCCACGCCGTAGGAACGAGTGTTCAAAAATTTCATCAGGCAGCGGGCGATCGAGGTCAAACATGTCAAACACACAGTACGCAATTCGGCCAATCCAGTCGTAAATGCAGCAGTTTAAGATCGCTAAATTGTAGGACTACACGAACTTCACAAGCAGAGCACACACCAAGACGTGCAATCTCAAACTCCAATTATCAAAATCCAAAATCAGCGATCAGCTGATTTAGCGATCAGGACTGTTCATGCCTAAACAAAAGACGTAATCCACAAATCACTATACACAGTATTATCCTGTTTCTTCACTGCGAATATTACAGTCTGACTGTCGCACACGCGATCTGCGATCTGCGCACTCTGGTCAGCTGCCTGGCACTGCACACCTGCAACGGTCAAGTTTCGAAGGGACGTCTATGCTGACGAACGGGAGGAGATCGAGAAGACCGACTCGCCTGCGAGCGACCCGTTCCACCCGGACCCCCTCGATCTCCGGTTCTTGTCGATGGAGTCGAATGCCTATCAGCACCACTTCGACATTCCGTTCTTCAAGTACCTCACGCCGATCCACGAAGACTTTAAGGCTGCACATCGACGCAAGGTCAGCTGCCGAGACCAAGTCCTCGAAGCGGTCATTGTCGACACGGCTTCGAGCCTTGTGACTGCAGAAGCGGTTCGATTCGCTCTGCAGAGTTCCCTCGCTGACGGCCACTATGTCCATCAACACCTCGGTCGACTCCAAGAAGAAGGTTCTCGAACCAACACGCTTGAGATCGTCGACCGATATGCCCTCGGCCCTGAGAAGGACGACATCAGCGCCGTCATTGTCGTACGACGACTTTCGATTGCCGACACGCCGTGGTGGCGAGTCGATACGCGAACTGGTCAGTTCTACCACAGCATGGCCGCTGGTACTGGTTCGAAGGAAACCTATCGGTGGTCTACTGGGCGACATGACGGATACTCCTTCGAGGTCACCAATCGGGCCGATCTGTGGAGTGAGGACGCTTGGAAACTGTCGAGCCTCTGGGATTTCTATTCGACCAGGGCACAAACACTGGGACCTGGACAATTTCGAGCGCTTGCCCGTGAACATGTCTTCGTATTCCAGTACAAGTGTCCCGTCGATGACCGACCTGGTGATCCCAACCTTCGATTGCTGAACCATCGATCAGGTATCCTGATTCAGAAGCGTGCCCTCGACAGCGATATCCGTCGACACTATACGGGTCATGACACCTTCAAGTTCATGGCTGGCGTCGAGACACTGAAGGAAGTGCATGAACTATGTCGACTTCCCGTGGATCGTTCGTACACGTACACGTGGGGCAGGGACTGCTGATTCGACATGTCTGGATGCCAAGTAATGGCTGATTCGACATGTCTGGATGCCAAGTAATGGCTTATTCGACAGTCTGGATGCCATTAATGGTATCGAATGCCTCCATATGCCTGTCGAGCTGACAGATGTACAGGCCTGTTGGTCTGCTGAGCATCCAGCTTCGATGCTATGGTATGTTATGGTTCGACGTGCCCACAGCCTTGCTGCGGGTACACCGCCCGTGCAGTGTGCCTGGCGAGGTTGTCTTCTGCAGCTTCCGCCGAAGGCAGCAGCCGTGGCAAAGTGGAACACGGCGTGTGAATGAGGCGCTGACGACGGGTGTCCCATGACTGCACCTCGGTGTGTGATCTCGACCAGAATTGGTCCACTGTCTCGACCAGAATTGGTCCACTGTTTCGACCAGGATTGGTCCACTGTTATGCTTCTGTAGCCAGCACATGTCGAGGCCCAAAAATTTTTTTTCTGTCTGGGCCTGCTCTCATTCGACATTGTGACGCCCGCCCAGGTGAGTGAGACCTCTTCGAGGTCTCAACGGGGGGGTAGTGTTATGGCTTCGAACAGCAGCAGCGCAACAGCGCAGCGCACCAGCGCAACAGCGCGCAAATCGCAAGTCGCAGTCACAATCGCGCTGACAGTCTGTGAATAATAAAGAAGCATCGAATGCCAACTGTGAATGAGCGCTGTAAGATACTTCGATCTTTGAACAGGGTTTATGTCTTCGAGATTGTGTTATTATTGGTGCCCCGTCTAAAGATCCTGCGAGGTTTGTCGATTGGGATTTTGGATTTCGGATTTTGAGAAACAAAGAGGCACAGGAGTGCAGTCGAGTTCCCAAGAAACAAACCACAACAAGGGTCCATGGGGAAGCCATGGTCTTATCCATCGTGGGAGTCAAGGAATTCCTCCTTCATCATGTTGATGCCCTGGACCTTAGCTCCTGCAGTTTCCCAGCGATCAGCGATCAGCGATCAGCGTACTCCTGCAGTCTGGGCGTCGTCGCCGTCCGCAGGCCGTCACACCGCCTTGGTGGCCTTGGCGTCGGCAGAATTCTTTTGAAGCATTTGGGGGGAGGGCAACCTCCAAGCCTCCCTTGGCATGCACGTCCCCAAACCCATGAAATCCAAGACTTCTTCTCGAATTTGGGTATCTCCAAAGAATTCTGGGATCCTTGCCTCGGCCATGACACAATCTGGCGTCCTGGGCAAGAGACGAAGGTATATGTAGACAATAATAAACATGTAGACAAGTAATATGTATATGTAACATTTCTATACTATAAAATAGCATAAACAAGAAGACGAAATGAAGGCGACGGCGTCGCCGCCATCAGAAAATCTGACGGCTACGAGGCGTCACCATCAGGATCTCCACTGAATTCCTGCCCGAACTGGGCCAAACAGTGGTTTTTGGGCGAAAAACAACGAAATATAGTGATTTTTGAGTCAAAAACACTCATTTCGCGTGTCTCCCCCCAACGCGTCGCGTAGCCGACACGACGCGTTTCTGTGCCAATTCAAACTATATATGAAAAGGCCCACTGTTGGGCCACGCCATGGGCGTCTGGCTGATTCCTGGGATCGCCTCAGGAATTTTTGAAAAATGCGTGAACGTGCTTAACTTCGCAAAAATTGACCTTCGCGGAACGCCGCGAAAAAGGTCACACTACATTCCTTTATTTCTAAAAACGATAAATCTATAATAAAATAGATTAAAATCTCCAGAAATCGAAGAATAAAACTTCGATCTGGAGCTGCGTCGCGCAGGCGACGACTGTCGTCGCCAGCCCAAAAATGACAAAAAAAGACGATTTCTGGGGTATTTTACAGAAATCCCACAGAAATCAGGATGCCGTAACATCAACAGGAAAATTCCTGATCCGGCCTGGCGAAGAGCGCCACAGGCTGGGCAGCGGGTATGGGTGAAGCACCCCATACCGCTTCAGAAGGTCATGCCGTTTGGCGTGGCTAACGCACCCGCTCTATTCCAAGAGCTGATGAACAAGATCTTGTCCATCCTACGAAGGAGACCTAAGGTGCAGGAGCTCATATCCCGTGGTGCCCAGATGGAGTCTCACATTGACGATGTATGCCTCGGGACCAATACCCAGCAGGACCACCTAATCCTCTTGGGTGAGTTCTTTGCGGTCTGCCAGGAGAACCACACACGACTCAAGCTGGAGAAGTGTGAGTTCATGCAGGAGACCATGCAGTACCTGGGGTTTGATGTTGGCTATGGGTGGTGGACCCCAGCGGCCTCTAAGGCCAAACCCCTGATGGATGCCAAGGTACGACACGAAGACCCCAAGAAAGGACTTCATGATGTACGCAGTTTCATTGGGGCGTGCAACTTCTACCGCCGCCATATCAAGAACTTCACCTACACCAGCGCCATTCTGACGGACTTGATCAAGAAGAGTACTACTTGGCGCTGGGGCCCACAAGAGCAACAAGCGTTTGACGAGCTCAAAGACAAGGTAGCCAACGCTAAGTGCTTGGGCGTGCCTAGGGCACAAGGGGAGATTATCCTGGTGACCGACGCCAGCAATGTGGGAGGTGGTGGAACGTTGTTCCAATGGCAAGCACTAGAGAAGGAGGAGTTCGACTCGGCCATTTCCCAATGGGGGACGGAAGGTCTCAACCGAGATGGGACCTTCAAGCACAGCTACCCTGACGACAAGTGGGTCCTAGTACCTCTGGGCCACTGGAACTGGAAGTGGAACCAGGCCAGGGGGAACTACTCCACCTATGAGCAGGAATTGCTCGCGGGTATGCTGGTGCTATCCTCACAAGCACGACTGTCGGGGAGTAACCCTGTGGTCTGGCTGTGCGACCAAGAACCGGTCCGCAGTTTCCAGAAGGGTCCCCCACCTGAGAAGGCCAAGCTACGGCGCTGGTGGACCTACCTCAGTCAACTACGGCTGACGGTACACCATATCCAGGGAGTAAAGAACGAGTGTGCCGACTACATCAGCCGCAACAACTTCGACGCCCTGATTGGTGCCCGGTCTGAAGCGCTGGCTAAGGAGGCGTTCAGCCGTATGGACGTCCACTTGGACCTCAACATGACGATGATACGCCCCCTGGATGGACTCCAACAATCGGAGTACCTGAAGGAGTTTGGAGATATCTACAAGCGCCTGGAGAAACGCCTTGAACCCCTCCTGGTCAACCAAGACCAGTGGAAGAGGGACAAGAGCTACCTCTGGCACGAGGACCGCATCGTGGTGCCTAGTGACCGAGTCCCAGCGCTGCTGAAGTGGACCCATGAGTCCAGCGGTCATGTGGGTGCTGACCGTACCCTGAGGCTGTTCAAGCAGTGGTTCCACACTACGTGGACTGACGATCAACTGCGGAAAACCCTCCAGCCTATCGTGGACAAGTGCCCGTGCAGGTCCTGTAAACCCGGGGATATCAGGGACAGAGGTCTCTACTCGACCCTGCCCATCCCTCACTGTGCTAACAGTGTTCTATACGTGGACTACACGGAGATGCCGAAGTTCGGGGGCTATGACTTCGCCCTCGTGGTAACCTGTGGGTTGACCAGGTTTACCAGGGTGTTCCCATGTACCAAGCACATTACCGGGGAGGAGACTATCAAGATACTCCTGGAGGAGTGGTTTTGTGTCTATGGGGCGCCCAAGGAGATCAACTCCGATGAGGACGTACGAGTACGCTCAGATACTGGCTGGTACAAGAGGGTCCTGAGATCCCTCAATGTCCAGGTGTCTACGGGGATTCCCTACTCGCACACGAGCAACCCCCTATGTGAGCGACAGATCCGTGTCCTGAAGGAGAATGTTCGGATATGGTGCAAAACTGAACGCACCAGAGACTGGGTGAGACTACTCCCCGTCATATCCTTGATGATGAACTCCCAAGAGAGTTCAGCTACTGGCTACTCGCCCCATGAGCTATTCCTAGGGCGCCCGGCATGGTTCCTACATGCCCCCTATCCAGAGGACACCCATTCTTCTGTGGGTGAATGGGTCCAAGAGCAACAAGCGAAGGTGGACAAGGCCAAGGCTATGCTCCAGAGAGTGAGGGAGCGTCAGTGGAACAAGAAGAACAAGCACCGAGTACCGGCCACCTACCAAGAGGGGGACTGGGTGCTGGTGCACCACAGTCGACTACCCGCCTGGCCACGCTCTACCAGCGATGACCCATACTTCGGGCCGTACAAGATTCTATCAGTGGATGGACACCGTATCACCGTGGGGTGTTCTCCCCGTCTAGGGGGGACCCTGGTGTGCGCCGCTCAACACCTGAAGCGCTACTATGATCCTGAAGACCTCTGTGGGGAGGAGTGGGAGCTGAACGACGAGGAAATCGCCGCTCTGGACCTACAAGGGGCTGCCAGCCCTATGGAAGTTGAAGGTGAACTCCCCGACATGAACACCGAGGAGATTGCTAAGGAGGGCTTCTACCTGGTGAAGTCTGTCCTACGCCACCGCTATCGCCAGGGTTGGCGCTTCCTCACCCTCTGGGAAGGGTTTGGAGTCGAAGAGGCCACCTGGGAGCCCTTCTCTGCATTTGTTCTACCTGAGGGACGCCTAAACTCAGTTCTGGTTGACTACTTGTCCCAGAACAACCTGGGTGAGTTGTTGAGGCTCGCTGAGACGCTTGCCTCCAAGACTAAAGCTAGGGACTGAACCTTACCCTTACCTGCCAAAGCGTATGTGTGAGTGTGCTATTCCTAAGGTCCTGAGAGCAAGCCGCAGAAGTGGTGTCCTAATTATACCCAAGTCTGCACGCTTGCTAAACCTGGAGGGTTGGCTTATTGATGCCACGGGGTACGCCCCGGGTCTCCCCTCCCCTAAGCGCCCAATTTCTGTGCTGGCGCAAAACCTTGGGGGAATACCCAGCGTACTAATCCAGGTATTGTTTTCCCTACCTATCTGTCTACTACAGGGAGGGGTGGCCAAAAGCTATGAAGGCATGAAAACGCCGTTTTGCGAAGTGGCCAAAACACTGACCTAACCACTGCCACGGCCCACCAACCCTGCTAAAATTGCAGGAAACGGGTGGGACAGTGACACACGCTCTACAGGTCCTACACACCCTACAGTGGCACCATCCTGGTGGGCGAGCACTGGTGCAACTGGCTCAAGCCCCAACTCAGGACTACCACTCCTACACGCACACTCTACTGGGTGTTGTTGAAGAACATGTCGTGGGTCCTAGCGACGCTCCTGTGAAATGGCAAGAGAACACAGCGCTACTAAGCAACTGTGGCCTAACAGGGGACGCCACAACGCGTTTCCCCTGCTAGGGCTTGGAGGGAAGAGGTGCTCTTGCGTGCACGGCGCAGATGTCGATGGAGTCGGACTCCCTGCTCTGCCACAGGCAGAGGGGAGTTACTTGTTTGTGTGATCTGCGCCCTTGTTTAGCAGGGCATGAAAAAAATGGTATGCTGCTGCACCAATCACCCTACCTGCCCACCTGTGAAGCAAAGGCAAATGAAGGGGCGTTTGCGGCGGAGGAACCAAGCCACACTCCAGGTATTATACCCTTCTCAGTGTGCCCTATCATACACTGTCCGCAAACACGCTGAAGAATCAGCTACCCCTGTCAAGCAAGCAAGCGTTAAGTGACTCCTCAGGTTCTCTTAAAGAACGTACCGAGGAGCCCCTGGGTAGCCTAAACAAGGTTTACCGTGCGCACTTCGCGTGGCCTACCCTTTAATGCGTGTGTGCATGCGCGAGTATGCACGACTGTTTTGGGCAAACCTGCCCATCCGCACCACAATCACGAACTCCACCAGGAGGTGGCCCCGCCTTGGCTTACTCACCTTACCTACCGCTGGAGAGAGAGAGCAAGTGAGGGGCGCACGCGAAGAACGTTGCTATGCACTTGTGTGTATGTCTAATCCCCCTGATCTGACCGCTAATCATCTGCAATCTTTCTAATCAATCCCTCTATCGCGTCCTATCGTTGTTAGCGCTGCTACAAGACTCGTTCACGGAGACACGAGACGAGCAATGTGTATGCGGCATACGAGACGAGCATACCTGTAGTTTATACCTGATTCATTGAAGTCTTTTTCGTTGATTTTCGAATTCTTGAATTTTTGATACTTCTATTAGTGTAGGTGGAATCTGTATGTTTATTTATTAATGTGTGTCTCGTCATTTTCAAGACTACGTGAGACATACGTTTATAATTCCATTATTTCTCCATTTTCCGGCGCTTCGCTAGGAGCCGCTCCTGCGCGCCGCCTTTTTATGCGTATGAATTTCTGGATTTAAAAAATCCATAGATGACTATAATTTTTATAAAAATGTGCTTCTGATGCACAATTGGATTCTGCTCAGGTGTGTCGTCTTAGAAAAATTCTAGGCCGTCATTTGACGGATTTTGGTGTCGTCGCTTCGTTTTTGCGTGGATTCGTCCATAATTCTCCCATTCCTGCCTCTGCAGATACCCACGCGCAGCTTCGCTGAGTAGGCCGTGTTCGGGCCGAAACGCAGCAGCCTGGGGAGACTGAGCAGAACCCAAGACCCCACCAAGGGGCAAGTTAATTTTTTTTACGACTCCCTTCGCCCTAAGACAGGTCACAGCTCGCCAGCAGGTTTACGAGAACCCATGCGAGTGTGTATATTTTGTCTTGCGTTGGGTTTGTGTCGCGCTGCGTCTTGGAGGGAGGGATACATATGCACATGTTTTGGCATGCTCCCAAACTAACCCAACCAAGCCACAGGAGCCCCGGCAGCGCCATGAGCGCTGAGTCTTCTGTAGAGAATGTTACAAACAGAGCAGCAAAAGAGCGCCAGCCATGGTGAACGCCCACATTTCTGTGTGAGGGAAACTATAGGTATTTTAAAGTAGATGTGGAAACCAAGGAAAGGCCAAGAAAAATTCCTTTTTTCCTAAAATGCGACAGTGGTGGCCACCACAGCACAAGGGGGGAGTAAGAAAAAGTGCTTTTCCATTGCTTTGGGGCATACTCTAGTTGTATTAGAGATGCACTGAGCATCGAGGCATTTCTATCTTAGTATTGGTCCCACCAAAAGTGGTGATAACACATTTTGACCTATGGAACCAAACACCCAATCAGGATATGGAGTGGACCCCTTAATCCCCTTTCAAGGTGAGGCAAATCATCTTTTCCTGAGTTGACTGAGAACTGACATATCCAAGGCAGAGCCTATGAATTTATCTATGTTTTTCCATGAATTCTTAGCTATCCTAGTGGTATGCACCCTAGGGGGCTGGGCACCTCTTTTTGAGAGGTCCTGGGTTCAATTCCTGGTCAGCCTAGCTAAGTAGGAAGATCCCATGTGACATGGCAGTGACCTCATCGCCACATGCCCTGCCACCTCAGCACATATGGGACCCAAAACAAAGAGTGCACATCTCCTGAGATGGCACTATGGAGAGAGAGTGACCATGGGGCAGTTTTCCAACTCTTTTCCAAAACATTTCAGCTATCTTTGTGAATATGCATTCCGATTTGACCTGAGTTGCAGTTTCTGTGAATATCCTTTCATCTTTCACTGTTTACACTGCAGCCATTCATGCTTTGATCCTGATTCTCTTCTCCTTGCACACCTCTGGCTTGGGTTATCCTGGATTGACTATATTTCTGCAAACAAAAGCTTTTCATCTCCAAAAACAAGCAGCAGGAAACCCTACACCAGCAGCAAGCAGCAGGAGAGACAAAAACACAGTGCTGAAACCACTATAAACCCTGGAGGACGAAGGTCCTCAGCCCCCCCCATTGGTGGAAGAGGAGCACTCAACCCCACACCTAAGGGTGAGCCGTCGGGTGAGAAATGGCCAGCCCCCTCCACCCCCAGCGCTGGTGGCGCCATCATTCACGGTACATCACACTGTTTTTCAAGGATACCTACAGTGTGATAGGCTTCTATGAACTGATGAGAGTGTCTTTGGCTAGTTTAATGCATTTTCTGAGGTAATTTTGGGAAAATTTGAGCCTTTTTCCTTGGTCCTACTAGCTTGCTCAACTAGTACTCCGGGGGGGAGTAAGAAAAAGTCACTGCCATGTCTTTCTTGGGGGACTCGATCCAGGCTGAGCCCCCCCTTAAAAACCTTTTGTTGTGGTTGAGACTAACTTAATCATTTTTATCTTCCTTTTGAAGTTTGAACTACACTTTCTCAAAGTAACTAGGGTTATAACCCTAGCCCCGCATGAAGTTCACCCCTACCACTCAACTGAGCGGAGGTATCTTCCTTCAGGGAGGTTATACCGAAATAAAGTAGGCATTTCATGCCTAAGGCCTTGTAGGTTAAGCCTAGTGGTCCCCCACCTCAAGACCTCTATACTCAATTGATTCTACCACTTATTGTGGTTCTACTTTGTAACTGTTTCTGAATTCAGTTACTTGGCCAAGCCATATCCTGTGTCTGGCCTAACTCCTATGCCCCCGATTCCTAAACAACTCCATTTCATCCAAATGAGTGCACATGAAGTGCTTGGTGCTATCTTGGTGGCCTGAGTCTTGCCAGTTTTCACATAAAATTATCTATGTTGTTTATAAACCATTGGAGCTTTGTATTTAGATCTACATTTGTCTATCTGCAGCCCCTCTTTGTTACACATGTTTTGATTGTGGAAGGACTTATCCTGTTTTGATTGATCCGGTGCCTGGACTTGCTCTACATTACCTCTGCGTGGACTTCATTTTGAGTTGTGAAAAATCAGCAAGGTTTTCAAAAGCACATACAAGGAACAAACACAAGTGAAAGCAAACCAGAAACGTTTTCTGCCTACTGTGCCCAGGTCGAGGCAGCCGGAAAGCGTGCCCGGCGCGAAGCCGCGGCCCGGAGGGCTGCCAGCACTTGATCCACAGGGACACACTCACACTCTCTAAGAAGAATATGATACTGTGTTCATAGACGCGGAATTATCTTCGAGCATGCTTCCAGCTTCAGGTTGCATTTTGTGTCACAGCAGAAGGTACTGAAGTGGTGACCTAGACACGTCTCTCGGATTGTTTGGGATGTGGGTAACCAGATTTTGTGTGTGCTTTGTTGCCCTGTGGTGCTGGAGCAGGTTTTTCTTGAGGCTTCTTGAGGCTTTTATGGATTTTCTGTGATCTGGCGGGGGGTTATTTAGTAAGGGCAAAAATGCTACTCGGGAGGATCCATTTCGGTGGTGGGGCGACCCCCCAACATTTGCTTAGTAAGCAGCCCCTCTCGTCGGGGCGGTCCCTCCCAACATGGGGACCATTCCCCCCCCCGTGTCACAGTCACTGTGCGACATCGTGACTTGGCTGAGTCGAGTCGAGCGGGGTGGCTCATGACTTTACTGGACTGAGTCCAGAAATCATGACTCGAGACTGACTTGACTGCGTCAGCCCAGCACTGATTTTCTACCATAATCATAGTCCCGTACGCGACGCGACTCCCGGCAAGAAGGCGCGCGTTCCGACCATCAGGAAAAAGATTTCAAATTAGAGTTACAGTAACACAAACAATTTACTTTGATCACCCGTTTATAATTCTCTTTCAAAAATTGTTCTGAAAAGTTCCCTCGCCGATGTAAAAAAACAAGTTTCTACAGTTACTGTGGAAATAAAGTTAAAACAGTATATTAATGGTTTCCCGAAAAGCTTTACTTAATACTTATTACTTTTTTTTTTCATTCATCCCGAGGCGTCCTTACTTCTTACTTATTTTTTAGTGCTCCCGCTCGTCCCTTACTTAATATGACACATACAAGCAGAAAGCCACGAGTACAACAAAACATGGTCCCATCTGATTGCCGAATCAATGTGCCGAAGAGTGCTAAGTGTACTTAACTAGGACCAATGGCTTGTGGGTGGGAACATTTGCCTCTTCATGATTCACTTGCTTTAACCACTTCAACATGGTACCAAATGCTCAATGGCGGACTACAAAGCAGAACAGGAGATTTTTGACGAAATTTCAACTTGTGTGCATGTACCAGCAACCAACCACGCCACACCATGCCGCATGCCTTCAGTTCCGCTCGGTGCCGCTGCGCCAAATGTCGCCGTTCTGTCGCCGTTACTGAATTACGATTACTGAAGTTTTAATGGCCGCAGACGCCCATTACTTAGGTTAGTTTAATGAATTTTAATGATTTGGGGAGGATCCGGACTACTGTTACTGATTTAATTTTATTTCTACAGTAAAGGAAACAGGAAACCCTCACCGAGGCCATTGGTATTCCTTATTACAACAACAAACAACGCTGGGGCTACCAAGGTTCCCTGGTAGTACCACTGGTATCAGCCCTGCTTGTCCTAGGTGTCCAAGGTACCTTCGACGTATGGACAGTGGGAACAGTGCGTGATTGGTATGACGAGCTGCTTGGGAGCTGTAGAACTCCGGGGCTGTGCGAGGGGAAATCTTGGAAAAATTGGAGGGGGGTGTGGAAAACTGGAAAACTTTCTGAGTGTCTATTTTTTTTCGCCGATTGGATTCATTTGTCCAGTGATGAGTTTTGCTCTTGCCTGCTTGTGATCAACCAACCAAACTTTGAAAAATCAGGGGACATTGTTTCCTTTTTATTTTCGATGCCGAATTCCATGCCAAATTTTCTTTCCTTTTCTTAAAGTCTCGTCAGTGAGTGGTGCCTCACTTTAGTTCAGCCCGAGTTTATGCCCAGCAGACTTGTGAATGAATGATTTTTCTAGGTTTCCTTGCATTCACAAAATAATCAAAATTTGCATATTACTCCCCGGGGAGTACAAAGAGGAGCTTATCGTGGATATATGGGATGGTGTTGGGTTGTGTAATGTTCTGCCGCTGTTGAGATACCGTGAAATGTTCTCGAACACTTAAGTCCACATTGTGCAACATTGCGATGCAATTTCAAAAGACATCTCGGTTACGGAGACTAAGGCCGACCTAAGCACACCACCGAAAGCACACCGCCACCACACAAGCAAGACCAAAGGCGGCACTAATGAAGCACCACCAGCAAAATCCCTCGTACAAGGTGTCTCTCTTCGTTAACACAACCACATGCCTCAAGTATGGCGAGTATGGCCACTTAGGTGGCCATATGGGTTGGTTTTCTTTACGTGAATCCGGAATGCCTGCGAGTGAAACGAAAGACCGTAGACACAGCCAACGCACCATGACACCATACATCCTGGCCAATGTTTCATCTTGCTTGGAGTTGTAACATTTGAGCCAAATACCCACCTAGCTCCCCCTCTACCCAAGCCAACATTTGCCCCTCCAACCTCTACGAAAGAGCACCCATGAAAGTGGTAAAGGACCCAGCGGATCCTTGTTTTTGTCACATCCTTTGAATATGGAAAAGGGTGTGGTGGCTATGCTTTATAGAAAAGAGTGATACAAGGGTTGCAAAGGAGTTGGGCATTGGAAGGAGTTGTTTTCAAAGCATTGTGATGCATATTGGTTTGCAACCGCCTTCGTGTTTGTGCAATGTTGCATGTGGGACGATAAATGGGAATGGCGGTGAATGATGGTCATTGTAATCTATGTGGTGCTTGACTACTTGGTTTGTGCCACTCCAACTCCTCACCCCTTGGGGATCACTTGTGATTCGCAATTCACTTGCATGTTTGAGTTGGGTGAAGCCGATATGTGCCTCACTTGCATGCTCAACTCCTTGCGTTGGATGTCACTCTTCAATTGGAGGCTCAATTTGGAGTTTATTGTGGCCAAACGACCCACGTTTTAAGGCCTTTTCCACAAAAACTAGACCTAGCAAATTGGGGCCCTCGATTACAGCAGTGGCCTCGATTGGAGCATTCCACCTTAACACCGTTGACAAGAAGCTTGGTGCTGGGGACCCCGCTGGATTTCCCTTGGTTGCCAGACACACGAAGTGTATCAACTGTTTCCCAATGTTCGGCCGTTTTGAACGGGTTTTAGGGCCACTTGTGCAGGAGTGTTGCTCCTTGAGGATTCGGGAGGTCTGGTCGTGGCACCGCAATTGTTCGCAATTTTTCTGCAATTTTTTCACAATTTTTCACAATTGGGTTGGGCCCTCCCTAATCGCTGCGATTGATTGCGATTGCCCCAACCAAGGATGGTTTTGGGTGGCATAATCGTGTGGATGATAACTTGTCTAAGGTCACAAGCAAATTGATTCGAGACATTACACACGGAAAGGGCTTTTGTATGGATTCCGCCACGGGGCACGCAGACGCTTGACAAGCTAAGTCACCAGTTGCAAGTCACGAAATGCACCAAAGTTTTGCACCGATAATTTCCATATTTTTCCCGTTGATTTTGCGGATGGGCGTCGGACATAATTGATGCCATTTTGATGGTACCGTGTACCATGTGCAAGGCAACATAATGTTTGCCGCCTCACCTCACTGAAATCGCATGTGGTGGAACTAAGGTTTAGGAGAAGGTACCATGAATGTAAGTATCCTAGTTTCCGAACTGCATGCTTCCGATGTCGGTTTGTGCACATTAAATGAAGCCGGCGGCAAACTAAGTGTGGCCCGAACACCGAACGGTTTCATGGTGCTAATGAAAGAGACACACCCAAGGCACCATCTGATGCCACTTTGGCGTCTCAATGTGCAATAGCATGGTGGCTCATATGGGTCAACGCTTGTTGCAAAATTTTGAGTAGTTGCGTATTAGCACCTTTCAACCCACCACTCCTCGCCAAATTAAGCGAGGTGCTTTGAGGTGCGGTGCAGAGCCATGGAACCCAAGAACGAACTCCTTTCAACCCAACCCGTGTCTGCTCGCGTAGCACCCCGGCCCCGTGCGTACTTTGGCCACGTGGGCAATGGCTCCCAAGAAGAAGACCGAACAAAGTGCCGAAGAGAGTCAAGAGCCTTCGATGTCGCCATTCCGAGTGCAATTGCAGGCGAGTATCCTTGAAACCGAGGAGGGCGAGGAGATTGCAACCCAAATCATGCAAGAGGTGACTGATAAGGCATGTGACTTGATGGTGAGCAACTACTTGGACCGGACTGCAATCCCTTACACAGTTCAGGTGTTGTACCATGAGACATTTCGTGGATGGAGTGAGGGTGCCACGGGCGCCCTCCTTGCCAGTGCCCACTCCACATTGATTGTGATTTGCATTGTTTATGTTGTTAGATATACGTACGTGAAGCATGTAGACATGTCGGTAGCTATAGGGGCCAAGAACCGAAACCAAGCCTCAACGGAACACATGATGGACATCAACCTGAGGGGCATGTGTCCCATGTTGCACTGTCATAGGTTTTTGACAAGCGTTCTTGTGCTTTGCTGTGCATTGCAAATCTGGTTGATGTTCCATATTTCATGCGTGGCGCGCGTGTGTGCGCGTGGGATTTAACATTTGGGAGGGACGCTATGAGCTTTCACGAGTGGTGGCGCTGGCAAATTAGCTCGCGCAACAGGTGGCTAGAAATGAACGAATGGGACGAACCGAGTACAAGCAAAACAACATCCCATACCCTCATCCCGATGCATGATGTTCATGTGACTAAGAAACATGGCAAAGGCGGGTGAAATGGTACCAATCCCTCCATCGGGCACATCATCATCATCATCATCAAATCCGAGGCCCAACACATGTGATACCGAACTATGAAACCACACAAGAGCTCCGCCACACATGGGGGCGAGGGGTTACATAGCCCGGCTAGCTAGGCAGCCACATAGCCACTCGGTCAACAAGCCGCCATGGCTTCTTGCAGCTAGTCACCTCACGTCATTCATAGCATAGTGTATCAAATCACCTTCTCCTAAGCTTCATGAGGAGGCTTACACTGCAATCAAACCCTTTGAAATGATCCATCTCACACACGTTGCCCTAGCAATGCGAAGAGTGGGCAGTTCGGTTGCTTATTCTTCTAGTTATTTAATTGACAGCTTGTTGTACATGCTACGGCTACAGCAACCGAGGCGTTGCATTGTTTCTGCCACGTGCACCTGTCTATGATGCAACCCAAGTAGATTCTTTTGTAACCCATGTGCATTGTTCCAGCCCTTGCTCTTTTTTGCAAAGGACTTGTGCGTCGCTTGCCTCTGTGCACGTTGATGTGGCTCAACCTTACAGTATTTGGGTGTGATATTTTGTGTTTCAAACATGACATGCGGGGCAAGAGTTGGTGGAACAAGACCTATCCAAGTTTGCTGTCATGTTGTTGTTTCCACATCTTTTGTCGTTGTCGCTATTTGCTTTGCATGCCAGCACTAAAGGCAAGGTGATGTTGTGTCCTTATGCAGCGCGACATGTGTTCATAAATGATCCAAGGGTAATGCGCTATGCTCCCCATCACATAGTGTAGCCCATCGCAATATATGCTGAACATTGGCATTTCCCCGAGGCTCAAATCCCGTCAAGACTGGTCCGGTTTTTGCACTTGGCTTCGCATGAGCAATATTGTTTTTAATTGAGGAGTTGTTTTGGTGCTAAGCGTGCGCTTGTGAGTTGGACCCACTTTTGAGACATTGCTTGGTTTGCATAACAAGCTCTGCAATGGTCATTCGCCAAGAGGGAGTTTCTTGTGGCACGAGGACATACTCTTTTTTGTTAGTTCATATTTCTGGTTACTTATGTAGCCATGAACGGTGTTATTTACCCAACGACAAGGGCCAATATAGTTCCCACAATAAAACTAAACATGGAATGGCACCGAGATTGGGCGAAGGCCTCCACGGCCATGTGTGAGAGACGGACAGAAATAGTGTATAGGCTCGGCTATGGAAGAGAGCCACAGTAGCCGTGTGCAAGCCATGCGAGAAAGGGACAACCATGGAGGCAAATGCCCTTCCTGCGCAATGTGCCAAACGCCTCTCCGGCTCTTCAACAATCATTCATCGGACTCTCAATTGAGAGCTTATCCTGTTGTGATTTGCGTTTGTGGGTGTTAAGCTTGACACGTTCTCGGCGTTGGAGAGAGCATGCGGTTGGTGCTCAGATTGGATGGAATTTGACATTTCACAAAAATATACAAGAAAAATCCAAGGGTTTGGCAGAGACGGGTTTTGCATGTGCTGCAAGTTGCTCAACCGATTGCATGGCCTTGCGCATTAGAAAGATCTCCCAACGCCGCCCCAGTACCGAGAGGATGCGTGAGCTTGTGGGCACCAAGTGCACTGTGTTGGTTGCTTGGGCCTTTTGTGGTTTGGGTGGAACCCTTGCTCACCGCTTGATGGGGTGAAATGTGTTGATCGTTTCTCCCACATGGCAGGTTGTCGCCAAGGACATTTTGGACCTAATCCAGTTCGTTTTCGTCAGCCGTGACAACGGCGACAGCAACGCAGAGGACGCCGAGTCCTGGCTGCCCGACACCGAACCGGCCTCCGTGACGGCGGACAGTTGGGCCCGGGGGGTGGTCCCCACGCGGCGCCGCGTCTTGCAGCCCGAAGACCCCTTCGAGGGCTCGTTCGTGGACAAGGCCGCGGCTGTCAAGAAGGAGCGGACCGGGCACTCCCCACGGGCTCCGACTCCGGAGCACAAGAAAGACTCCAAGCAGGAGGACAAGGACAAAGGTGCGGTCCATATGGGCACCTGCGGTGGCCAGGCCCTTGCTTAGTGGGGGCGGGGGCTGGGGGTGACCCCCTGCCCTGGTGAGGGGGTCTCAGTAGGATCCAGCCCACATGCCAGTCAGCTCAGTAGGAAGGAGCGCTGCCCTATGGGCAACTGAGTAGGACCCAGCGCCATCCACAAGGATCCTCACTAGGCACACGCCCGACCCCCGCCCCCACCCCCACTAAGCAGCGGCCCGGCGGTGGCTTGGGCTGCGGGCGGTACCGAGGGTGCCCCCCTTGTGGTGTTCGGGAGAACAGCGCAACCCAATGTTGGCTTTGATGTGGTGTTCGGCCATGACGTCGTTGCTTTTCCCGGCATGGCATAGTGCATGTGGGTCACCACCCGAGGACGTGTTCTGGGGAGGAGGAGGACGTGCAGATTGCAGGGGTCAGGGTAGGACTTGGGGCGTGGGGCACGGTTTTGAGGGGAAGCTCTCCCTCACAGGAGAGTGCCAAGGAACAAGAAGCCCAGATCATTCCTAAACCTACAGCCAAAGCCTCTCCGAGGCCTGCCGCAACGGCAAACGGCAAGTCTGTGCGCTGTTCAAGATGCGCCGCGGCGTAGGAACGGGCTCGCGGTCCACTGCCGCAGTGGCGGTGGGGCTGTGTCTGTCTCGCTTGCCCGCAGCCCGGCGTTCCACCGGACGCGGTGGGCAACGCGGGTACCACAGGGGAGGCCCCCGGTGCCCCATGGCCTTCCGGGACCTTCAGACCCTGGCCAGCCAACACACCGACCGCTTTGCCTGCCCGGCCCCGGGTGTGTTGCCGTGCCGGCCTGCGCAACCCCACGGGCAACGGACGAAGCATGGCATGTGCGGTGTCCCTTGCCTCGTCCCCCTCATTCTTCCCCTTCCTGAATGATGGCTGACGGCCAGGCTTGGCGGGAGGAGTGCGCGCAGCCCCAGGCGCTCCTTAGGGACTATCTCTCTGTTTTTTTTTATATTTTATTGAGGACCACCCTTGAGGACATTTTTCCACGGGCTCCAACCGCCGTCGGTTACCCTCCAACCGCCGTCAGTGTCCGCAGCTTTTTCACAGCATAGGTGTAACGGGGCAGTTTTTTTTTTTTTGCTGTTAAGGACCGCTCTGAGCCCCACTGCAAGTCCGTGCATCCAAGTGAACCAGTTCCTGAAGCGATTGGAGGTTGGCTTTGTTCCAGAAGTTCGGTCTTGTGGAGGACCAGTCCACGGTTCCCATGGGGAGGTCTCAGCTGCGGGGGGGGGGGGGGGTTCGGGAAAAGGGCTCAATTGACTGGACCATTCATCAGTTATTATGAACTCTGGTGCCGAAGGCACCGAACATTTTTTTGAGCATTGAAATGGTCGAAACTTGCCCCACCGAATCCAAGGCAAATGATGGTTTTCGTGATTCCAGAATCCCATTTTCATTTTTTGCCAATCTTTGGGTCCGGGGCACCTCCGGGGTCAGTCTCGGTAGGATTGGGGGGGGGGGGGGCGTCAATGGAGCCCTTTTGGCGGGGTGGGGGTCCAGCCAGAGGGCTGTATCGACACCCCCCCACCCCCGAAGTTGAAAAGCCCGCCCCCCCCCCATGTGTTCCGGGCGCACACAGCCCGTTGCACCGCCACCACCGGCAGCGGTTTTGTGTGTATGCCACCCCCCCCCCCCGTCCCGCTTCCGTCCCCCGTCCCTCAGCAGCCCTGAAGGCCAAGGCGGCTGCACCGTCGCCGCCCAAGCCAAAGTCCGGGCGGCGCAACGTCCGCGGCCGCGGAGGCCCTGCGGCGGCCGACAACCCCGTCCTGTCGGTCTCACAGGTGTGCCCCCCCTCCCACATGATCTGCTCCGGCCTCCGTTCTGGTCGCGGCACAGCCCCGGATGGGCCCGGCCGCCGGCACTGTCTTGGTCACGACGGTGCGATTGCCAGGCGGTAGGGCTCGCTCGGAGGTGAGGCATAGATTCGTGGTTTGATGTGCATATGCGCTGCCGCATTATAGCTCTGGATGGTGCAATGGGAGGGTGCCATCAGAAACATGCGCGCGCGCGCGTCGCCTCACCTTAAAAACATGCGCGTGCGGGTCACCGCACCCGAGAACATTGCGCGCGTGCGTCACCTCACCTTAAAAACATGCGCGTGCGGGTCACCGCACCCGAGAACATTGCGCGCGTGCGTCACCTCACCTTAAAAACATGCGCGTGCGGGTCACCGCACCCGAGAACATTGCGCGTGCGCGCCCCCTCACCTTAGAAAATTGCGTGCGCGCGCATCACCTTGCGCCAGAACGGGAGGGGGAGGCCATGACCGCCCATGGCATGGCATGGTGGGTCCGGCTACATTGTGACTGTGGCTGTCGCCGTACCCCTGGGCATGTCGGGTTTTCACTTCCGGGGGGGGGGGGTCAATAGAGCCCCCCAAAACCCCGAAGGGGGGGGGGCTTGGGAAAAGGGCTCAATTGACAGGCACCATTAATCAGTCATTATCAAGTCTGGCGCCAAAGGCGCGGAAAATTTTTTTGAGCACTAAAATTGGTCGATTTTTTTTCACCAAATATATGGCAAATGATGACTTTTCTGAACTCCTTCGACGCGCTGATTCCAAAAATCCAATTTTCTTTTTTTCCCGATTTTTGGGTCTGGGTCACCTCCAAGGCCTGGGGGTCAGTCTCGGTAGGATTTGGGAGGTCCTGTCAATTGAGCCCTTTTTGGGGGAGGGGGGGGGTCCGGCCGGAGGGCTCCATCGACCCCCCCCCCCCGGAAACGAAAACCCGGCCTCCCCTGTGGCCAGGGCTGCAGCCGTCGTTCTGGCCGTGTCGTGTGGCCCTGGCCCTAACCTCGGATCTCTGAGGGTCGGGGCACGGACGCATCCGCACGGCCACACCCGATGACTTGGCTCCTGCAGAGCACAGAGGCCTCCGGGGAGCTCCGGGGGTTCCCCATGAAGCCCCACCTCCGTGAGGAGCGGGGCAGCAAAGCCAAACCGGCAGCCACCCCCCAAACGCCCGCAGGACGAGAGGCTGCAGGGACCCCCAGACCCCGCTCTGCACCGCCGGCCCGTGTACCTCCTGCCATTCCTTCACAACCCCAACGCGTCTGCGGCCCTGTCCCCAGGGCGGTCCTCAGTTTTGTTTGTTGTGGTTGCTGTTGTTGCATGAAGGACCGCCCCAAGGGACCGCTCTAGTTGCCATCCAACCGCCGTCGGTCACCGTCCAACCGCCTCCCACTGCCGTCGGTCACCGTCCAACCGCCTCCAACCGCCGTCGGTCACCGTCCAACCGCCTCCAGCCGGCGTCGGTCACCGTCCAACCGCCTCCAATCGCCGTCGGTCACCGTCCAACCGCCTCCAACCGCCGTCGGTCACCGTCCAACCGCCTCCAGCCGGCGTCGGTCACCGTCCAACCGCCTCCAATCGCCGTCGGTCACCGTCCAACCGCCTCCAACCGCCGTCGGTCACCATCCAACCGCCTCCAACTGCCGTCGGTCACCGTCCAACCGCCTCCAATCGCCGTCGGTCACCGTCCAACCGCCTCCAACCGCCGTCGGTCACCGTCCAACCGCCTCCAGCCGGCGTCGGTCACCGTCCAACCGCCTCCAATCGCCGTCGGTCACCGTCCAACCGCCTCCAACCGCCGTCGGTCACCGTCCAACCGCCTCCAGCCGGCGTCGGTCACCGTCCAACCGCCTCCAATCGCCGTCGGTCACCATCCAACCGCCTCCAACCGCCGTCGGTCACCATCCAACCGCCTCCCACTGCCGTCGGTCACCGTCCAACCGCCTCCAACCGCCGTCGGTCACCGTCCAACCGCCTCCAGCCGGCGTCGGTCACCGTCCAACCGCCTCCAATCGCCGTCCGTCAACGTCCAACCGCCTCCAACCGCCGTCGGTCACCGTCCAACCGCCTCCAGCCGGTGTCGGTCACCGTCCAACCGCCTCCAATCGCCGTCGGTCACCATCCAACCGCCTCCAACCGCCGTCGGTCACCGTCCAACCGCCTCCAATCGCCGTCGGTCACCGTCCAACCGCCTCCAACCGGCGTCGGTCACCGTCCAACCGCCTCCAATCGCCGTCGGTCACCGTCCAACCGCCTGCGATCGCCGTCGGTCACCGTCCAACCGCCTCCAATCGCTGTCGGTCACCGTCCAACCGCCTCCAACCGCCGTCGGTCACCGTCCAACCGCCTCCAACCGCCGTCGGTCACCGTCCAACCGCCTCCAATCGCCGTCGGTCACCGTCCAACCGCCTCCAACCGCCGTCGGTCACCATCCAACCGCCTCCAACTGCCGTCGGTCACCGTCCAACCGCCTCCAATCGCCGTCGGTCACCGTCCAACCGCCTCCAACCGCCGTCGGTCACCGTCCAACCGCCTCCAGCCGGCGTCGGTCACCGTCCAACCGCCTCCAATCGCCGTCGGTCACCGTCCAACCGCCTCCAACCGCCGTCGGTCACCGTCCAACCGCCTCCAGCCGGCGTCGGTCACCGTCCAACCGCCTCCAATCGCCGTCGGTCACCATCCAACCGCCTCCAACCGCCGTCGGTCACCATCCAACCGCCTCCCACTGCCGTCGGTCACCGTCCAACCGCCTCCAACCGCCGTCGGTCACCGTCCAACCGCCTCCAGCCGGCGTCGGTCACCGTCCAACCGCCTCCAATCGCCGTCCGTCAACGTCCAACCGCCTCCAACCGCCGTCGGTCACCGTCCAACCGCCTCCAGCCGGTGTCGGTCACCGTCCAACCGCCTCCAATCGCCGTCGGTCACCATCCAACCGCCTCCAACCGCCGTCGGTCACCGTCCAACCGCCTCCAATCGCCGTCGGTCACCGTCCAACCGCCTCCAACCGGCGTCGGTCACCGTCCAACCGCCTCCAATCGCCGTCGGTCACCGTCCAACCGCCTGCGATCGCCGTCGGTCACCGTCCAACCGCCTCCAATCGCTGTCGGTCACCGTCCAACCGCCTCCAACCGCCGTCGGTCACCGTCCAACCGCCTCCAACCGCCGTCGGTCACCGTCCAACCGCCTCCAATCGCCGTCGGTCACCGTCCAACCGCCTCCAATCGCCGTCGGTCACCGTCCAACCGCCTCCAATCGCCGTCGGTCACCGCCCAACCGCCTCCAATCGACGTCGGTCACCGTCCAACCGCCTCCAACCGCCGTCGGTCACCGTCCAACCGCCTCCAATCGCCGTCGGTCACCGTCCAACCGCCTCCAACCGCCGTCGGTCACCGTCCAATCGCCTCCAATCGCCGTCGGTCACCGCCCAACCGCCTCCAACCGGCGTCCGTCAACATCCAACCGCCTCCAACCGGCGTCGGTCACCGCCCAACCGCCTCCAATCGCCGTCGGTCACCGTCCAACCGCCTCCAATCCCCGTCGGTCACCATCCAACCGCCTCCAACCGCCGTCGGTCACCGTCCAACCGCCTTCAATCGCCGTCGGTCACCGCCCAACCGCCTCCAACCGGCGTCCGTCAACGTCCAACCGCCTCCAATCACCGTCGGTCACCGTCCAACCGCCTCCAATCGCCGTCGGTCACCGTCCAACCGCCTCCAATCGCCGTCGGTCACCGTCCAACCGCCTCCAATCGCCGTCGGTCACCGCCCAACCATCTCCAATCGCTGTCGGTCACCGTCCAACCGCCTCCAATCGCTGTCGGTCACCGTCCAACTGCCTCCAATCGCCGTCGGTCACCGTCCAACCGCCTCCAACCGGCGTCGGTCACCGTCCAACCGCCTCCAATCGCCGTCGGTCACCGTCCAACCGCCTCCAATCGCCGTCGGTCACCGTCCAACTGCCTCCAATCGCCGTCGGCCACCGTCCAACCGCCTCCAACCGCCGTCGGTCACCATCCAACCGCCTCCAATCGCTGTCGGTCAACGTCCAACCGCCTCCAATCACTGTCGGTCACCGTCCAACCGCCTCCAATCGCTGTCGGTCACCATCCAACCGCCTCCAATCGCTGTCGGTCACCGTCCAACCGCCTCCAATCGCCGTCGGTCACCGTCCAACCGCCTCCAATCACCGTCGGTCACCGTCCAACCGCCTCCAATCGCCGTCGGTCACCGTCCAACCGCCTCCAATCGCCGTCGGTCACCGCCCAACCATCTCCAATCGCTGTCGGTCACCGTCCAACCGCCTCCAATCGCTGTCGGTCACCATCCAACCGCCTCCAATCCCTGTCGGTCACCGTCCAACCGCCTCCAACCGGCGTCGGTCACCGTCCAACCGCCTCCAATCGCCGTCGGTCACCGCCCAACCATCTCCAATCGCTGTCGGTCACCGTCCAACCGCCTCCAATCGCTGTCGGTCACCATCCAACCGCCTCCAATCCCTGTCGGTCACCGTCCAACCGCCTCCAACCGGCGTCGGTCACCGTCCAACCGCCTCCAATCGCCGTCGGTCACCGTCCAACCGCCTCCAATCGCCGTCGGTCACCGTCCAACTGCCTCCAATCGCCGTCGGTCACCGTCCAACCGCCTCCAACCGCCGTCGGTCACCATCCAACCGCCTCCAATCGCTGTCGGTCAACGTCCAACCGCCTCCAATCACCGTCGGTCACCGTCCAACCGCCTCCAATCGCTGTCGGTCACCATCCAACCGCCTCCAATCGCTGTCGGTCACCGTCCAACCGCCTCCAATCACCGTCGGTCACCGTCCAACCGCCTCCAATCACCGTCGGTCACCGTCCAACCGCCTCCAATCGCCGTCGGTCACCGCCCAACCGCCTCCAATCGCTGTCGGTCACCGTCCAACCGCCTCCAACCGACGTCGGTCACCGTCCAACCGCCTCCAATCGCCGTCGGTCACCGTCCAACCGCCTCCAATCGGCGTCGGTCACCGTCCAACTGCCTCCAATCGCCGTCGGTCACCGTCCAACCGCCTCCAACTGCCGTCGGGTACCTTCCAACCGAAACCCAGACTCTTCACCAAGGCCCAGCTCCCCAGGACAATTGTCCGTCCCTTAAACCCTCTCCCTCCGTGCGCGGCGGCGCCCATCAGCCTCTCACCCGCTCGTGCCCTCCCTCTCCCTGCCTGGCCTATCCTTCCCTCCCAACGCCCCTCATTAAGGCCCTGGTGGGGGATGACTCGCATGACAGTCGATGGTATTCCTCATCCCATGCAAGGGTGATCTTGCAAAATCATGACAGAACGTGCGACGGTCCCCCCCCAAGCCCACAAGGAACGGTCACCAACCCCCCCTCCCCCTCTGGGCATAGAGAATACAGATGCACTTATGCATTACTGTGGAGTGCATTACCTCTGGATTGCATTTGTCTGTTTTGTAATTCGGTCTCGGTGACTTCCTGTAGTCAGACACGATGTTCTGTTTTCTGTTTCAGACACAGTGTGTGTCTTGAGGTTTAACCAGGTTTGGCATAGAGAATACAGATTCACTTATGCCCTACTGTGGAGTGCATTACCTCTGGATTGCATTTGTCTGTTTTGTAATTAGGTCTCTACCCCTAAGCAGAAGCAGCACTTGTCAGCAGCGGCACAAGTGCCGCACCCTCACCTCGTAAAAACAATTTGCCCTGGCGGTGAGGGGTAGCCGGGCAGGCTGCCCACCTCTCGCGGTGTTTTGCCCCTTCACACCCAACCCAACGGGTGACAACCAACCCCCCATCCTCCCTCCTCAAAAGGCGAACACCTGCATACACCCGGGAGCCGACCGAACGAAATTCAGCAGCACCATGGAGGACTGCCTCAGCAGTGGAATGGGCGGATGGCATTCGTGGGGCAGGGGCTGCCGCGGTTTGGGGCTTTGGGGTAGGGGGCTGATGCGGATCCAGAGCGATGATGGACCGTCCGCCACCAAGGCCCAGCAAGCAAACCATTGGCCCAGGGCTGTGAATGTGTAAACCCCTTGGCACCCAGGGGGACACCGTTGGCCTGCAGGTGGCGCGGGGGGGATATTAAGAGAGTACACCGGATCGCGGGCCATAGTGAGTCAAGCGGCTGGACCGCCAACAGCATCACGTCCCTGGATTTGGGCCCCCACCTTGGTGAGAGCCGGATGCGCTCGAACACACAGAGCATGCATGCATCACGCCTGTGCCCATTCTGGCCACCCTCAAACCCTCCGCATGCTGCACGCAAGACAAGGGGAAGTGGTGGGAGGCCAATAGGCGCCAGCCTCCGACAGCAATCCATCCCGCCGTCATGCCCAGCCCCCCGCCGCCGCCCATTTAGCAGAGGCAATGAGCATCAGCAGTGACGGTGTGAATCTCCATGAATCGCCATAGACCAGGACCGCATGCACCGTGAACTGCGGCGCACCCCACAATCGCCTGGGATTTGAACCGACTGGGCTGCGAATCACTGTCCACTGGGCTGCGAATCACTGTCCACTGGGGTGTGAATCACCCTTGACTGGGGCTCCATTCTCCACTGCCTTGAAGGTGAATCCCCATCGACGAACACAACGTGGTGCAGTGTCCGGGTCGTGTGTGGTATGCACCTCCGGATGCCCTTCTGTGTAAACGTAGGGGCGCGGCGCAGACGACGAGGAAGCCAACATGAGTCCTGTGCTCCTGGAGGCCCACGCCGCCATGAAAGCAGCCATGGCGGAGCAGCAGAAGAGGTCCGAGATGCAGGAGACGATGGAGGCTGCTGCCAAGGGCCTGAAGCAAGCCGGGAAGGATTTCACGGTGGACAGCATCGGTGGCCGCGTCATTCAGGTACATTTGTATCGGCGTGCCGTCGCCATGCCACACGCAAACGCACCGCAGCGAGGACGCACCACAGGCCCGCACAGAGCACATGCAAATGCACAGGCACGAGCACGAGTAGATACACAAGCAAAAGTCCTTTCACATTCGCAGGCACAGGCACAAACAATTGCTCAGGCACAGGGACAGGCACGTGCCCCAGCACAAATAATGTGCAAGCACAAGCTCTCGCTCGTGTCCATCCGTCTTTGAATGTGCAACCCACGGGCTTCAGAGAGCATGTTGTCTCGCCCCCCACGCGGTTTGCGGGGGGGTAGGAGGCCCGAAGGGTCCCCGACAGAATAAGCACAAGCACGAGCACCAGCACAAGCACAAGCATCAGCACAAGCACAAGCACCAGCACCAGCACAAGCACAAGCACAAGCACAAGCACAAGCACAAGCACCAGCACCAGCACAAGCACAAGCACAAGCACAAGCACAAGCACAAGCACCAGCACCAGCACAAGCACAAGCACAAGCACAAGCACAAGCACAAGCACCAGCACAAGCACAAGCACCAGCACAAGCACAAGCACAAGCACCAGCACCAGCACAAGCACAAGCACAAGCACCAGCACAAGCACAAGCACAAGCACAAGCACAAGCACAAGCACCGGCACAAGCACAAGCACAAGCACCAGCACCAGCACAAGGACAAGCACAAGCACAAGCACAAGCACAAGCACAAGCACAAGCACAAGCACAAGCACCGGCACAAGCACAAGCACAAGCACCAGCACCAGCACAAGGACAAGCACAAGCACAAGCACAAGCACAAGCACCGGCACAAGCACAAGCACAAGCACCAGCACCAGCACAAGGACAAGCACAAGCACAAGCACAAGCACAAGCACAAGCACAAGCACCAGCACCAGCACCAGCACAAGCACAAGCACCAGCACCAGCACAAGCACAAGCACAAGCAAAGGCACAAGCACCAGCACCAGCACAAGCACCAGCACCAGCACAAGCACAAGCACCAGCACCAGCACAAGGACAAGCACAAGCAAAGGCACAAGCACCAGCACCAGCACAAGCACAAGCACAAGCACAAGCACAAGCACAAGCACCAGCACCAGCACAAGCACAAGCACAAGCACAAGCACAAGCACAAGCACCAGCACCAGCACAAGCACAAGCACAAGCACAAGCACAAGCACAAGCACCAGCACAAGCACAAGCACCAGCACAAGCACAAGCACAAGCACCAGCACCAGCACAAGCACAAGCACGAGCACCAGCACAAGCACAAGCACAAGCACAAGCACAAGCACAAGCACCGGCACAAGCACAAGCACAAGCACCAGCACCAGCACAAGGACAAGCACAAGCACAAGCACAAGCACAAGCACAAGCACAAGCACCAGCACCAGCACCAGCACAAGCACAAGCACCAGCACCAGCACAAGCACAAGCACAAGCAAAGGCACAAGCACCAGCACCAGCACAAGCACCAGCACCAGCACAAGCACAAGCACCAGCACCAGCACAAGGACAAGCACAAGCAAAGGCACAAGCACCAGCACCAGCACCAGCACAAGCACAAGCACAAGCACCAGCACAAGCACAAGCACCAGCACAAGCACAAGCACCAGCACAAGCACCAGCACGAGCACAAGCACAAGCACCAGCACCAGCACCAGCACAACCACAAGCACGAGCACCAGCACAAGCACAAGCACGAGCACAAGCACAAGCACAAGCACAAGCACAAGCACCAGCACCAGCACAAGCACAAGCACCAGCACCAGCACAAGGACAAGCACAAGCAAAGGCACAAGCACCAGCACCAGCACCAGCACAAGCACAAGCACAAGCACCAGCACAAGCACAAGCACCAGCACAAGCACAAGCACCAGCACAAGCACCAGCACGAGCACAAGCACAAGCACCAGCACCAGCACCAGCACAACCACAAGCACGAGCACCAGCACAAGCACAAGCACGAGCACGAGCACCAGCACCAGCACAAGCACAAGCATGAGCACAAGCACAAGCACAGGCACGAGCACAAGCACCAGCACGAGCACAAGCACAAGCACAAGCACCAGCACGAGCACATGCACAAGCACAAGCACAAGCACAAGCACAAGCACAAGCACCAGCACCAGCACCAGCACAAGCACAAGCACGAGCATAAGCACAAGCACGAGCACAAGCACAGGCACAAGCACAAGCACAAGCACAAGCACGAGCACCAGCACAAGCACACGCACAAGCACCAGCACAAGCACCAGCACAAGCACAAGCACAAGCACAAGCACCAGCACAAGCACGAGCACCAGCACAAGCACAAGCACAAGCACCAGCACAAGCACAAGCACAAGCACAAGCACAAGCACGAGCACAAGCACGAGCACCAGCACAATCACAAGCACAAGCACCAGCTCCAGCACAAGCACAAGCACCAGCACCAACACCAGCACAAGCACAAGCACAAGCACAAGCACCAGCCCATGCACAAGCACCAGCACAAGCACAAGCACCAGCACAAGCACAAGCACAGGCACGAGCACCAGCACAAGCACAAGCACAAGCACCAGCACCAGCACAAGCACAAGCACAAGCACCAGCACAAGCACAAGCACAAGCACAAGCACAAGCACAAGCACAAGCACAAGCACGAGCACAAGCACGAGCACAAGCACGCGCACAAGCACCAGGACAAGCACAAGCACAAGCACAAGCACAAGCACAAGCACAAGCACAAGCACAAGCACCAGCACAAGCACCAGCACGAGCACAAGCACAAGCACAAGCACCAGCACGAGCACATGCACAAGCACAAGCACCAGCACCAACACCAGCACAAGCACAAGCACAAGCACAAGCACCAGCACATGCACAAGCACCAGCACAAGCACAAGCACAAGCACGAGCACCAGCACAAGCACAAGCACAAGCACCAGCACCAGCACAAGCACAAGCACGAGCACAAGCACAAGCACAAGCACAAGCACAAGCACAAGCACAAGCACGAGCACAAGCACAAGCACAAGCACGCGCACAAGCACCAGGACAAGCACAAGCACAAGCACAAGCACAAGCACAAGCACAAGCACAAGCACCAGCACAAGCACCAGCACGAGCACAAGCACAAGCACCAGCACGAGCACATGCACAAGCACAAGCACAAGCACAAGCACAAGCACAAGCACAAGCACAAGCACCAGCACAAGCACCGGCACAAGCACAAGCACAAGCACCAGGACAAGCACAAGCACAAGCACAAGCACAAGCACAAGCACAAGCACAAGCACCAGCACAAGCACCAGCACGAGCACAAGCACAAGCACCAGCACCAGCACGAGCACATGCACAAGCACAAGCACAAGCACCAGCACAAGCACAAGCACCAGCACAAGCACAAGCACAAGCACAAGCACGAGCACAAGCACAAGCACAAGCACGCGCACAAGCACCAGGACAAGCACAAGCACAAGCACAAGCACAAGCACAAGCACAAGCACAAGCACAAGCACAAGCACCAGCACGAGCACAAGCACAAGCACAAGCACCAGCACGAGCACATGCACAAGCACAAGCACAAGCACCAGCACAAGCACAAGCACAAGCACAAGCACAAGCACCAGGACAAGCACAAGCACAAGGACAAGCACAAGCACAAGCACCAGCACAAGCACAAGCACAAGCACAAGCACAAGCACCAGGACAAGCACAAGCACAAGCACAAGCACAAGCACAAGAACCAGCACCAGCACAAGCACAAGCACAAGCAGCAGCACAAGCACAAGCACAAGCACAAGCACAAGCACCAGGACAAGCACAAGCACAAGCACAAGCACAAGCACAAGCACCAGCACAAGCACAAGCACAAGCACAAGCACAAGCACCAGGACAAGCACCAGCACAAGCACAAGCACAAGCACAAGCACAAGCACAAGCACAAGCACAAGCACAAGCACAAGCACAAGCACAAGCACAAGCACAAGCACAAGCACGAGCACAAGCACAAGCACAAGCACGCGCACAAGCACCAGGACAAGCACAAGCACAAGCACAAGCACAAGCACAAGCACAAGCACAAGCACCAGCACAAGCACCAGCACGAGCACAAGCACAAGCACAAGCACCAGCACGAGCACATGCACAAGCACAAGCACCAGCACCAGCACCAACACCAGCACAAGCACAAGCACAAGCACAAGCACCAGCACATGCACAAGCACCAGCAGCAGCACAAGCACAAGCACGAGCACCAGCACAAGCACAAGCACAAGCACCAGCACCAGCACAAGCACAAGCACCAGCACAAGCACAAGCACAAGCACAAGCACAAGCACAAGCACGAGCACAAGCACAAGCACAAGCACGCGCACAAGCACCAGGACAAGCACAAGCACAAGCACAAGCACGAGCACAAGCACAAGCACAAGCACCAGCACAAGCACCAGCACGAGCACAAGCACAAGCACCAGCAGGAGCACATGCACAAGCACAAGCACAAGCACAAGCACAAGCACAAGCACAAGCACAAGCACCAGCACAAGCACCGGCACAAGCACAAGCACAAGCACCAGGACAAGCACAAGCACAAGCACAAGCACAAGCACAAGCACAAGCACAAGCACCAGCACAAGCACCAGCACGAGCACAAGCACAAGCACAAGCACCAGCACGAGCACATGCACAAGCACAAGCACAAGCACCAGCACAAGCACAAGCACAAGCACAAGCACAAGCACAAGCACGAGCACAAGCACAAGCACAAGCACGCGCACAAGCACCAGGACAAGCACAAGCACAAGCACAAGCACAAGCACAAGCACAAGCACAAGCACAAGCACAAGCACCAGCACGAGCACAAGCACAAGCACAAGCACCAGCACGAGCACATGCACAAGCACAAGCACAAGCACCAGCACAAGCACAAGCACAAGCACAAGCACAAGCACCAGGACAAGCACAAGCACCAGCACAAGCACAAGCACAAGCACCAGCACAAGCACAAGCACAAGCACCAGCACAAGCACAAGCACAAGCACAAGCACAAGCACCAGGACAAGCACAAGCACAAGCACAAGCACAAGCACAAGCACCAGCACCAGCACAAGCACAAGCACAAGCAGCAGCACAAGCACAAGCACAAGCACAAGCACAAGCACCAGGACAAGCACAAGCACAAGCACAAGCACAAGCACAAGCACCAGCACAAGCACAAGCACAAGCACCAGCACAAGCACAAGCACAAGCACCAGCACAAGCACAAGCACAAGCACAAGCACAAGCACCAGGACAAGCACCAGCACAAGCACAAGCACAAGCACAAGCACAAGCACAAGCACAAGCACAAGCACAAGCACAAGCACCAGCACAAGCACAAGCACAAGCACAAGCACAAGCACAAGCACGACCACAAGCACGACCACAAGCACGAGCACCAGCACAAGCACAAGCACCAGCACAAGCACAAGCACCAGCACAAGCACAAGCACGAGCACAAGCACGAGCACCAGCACGAGCACAAGCACCTGCACGAGCAGGGGCACGAGCACGAGCACAAGCACCAGACAAAGCACAAGGACAAGCACAAGCACAGACCGAGGCGCCACCACAGGTGACGTACGACCGCTGTATTTCCTTTTTTGTGTGGCCTGATTTGCCTTTGCGGGTCACGCTTTGCTGAAGGATTTGACTCTGCTGGTGCTCATTGGCAGATCAAGAATGTCGACGTGAAGCGGTTGCCAAACCGTGGCATCGATGTGCGAGTCCGGGTCGAGGGCGATGATGATGGCGCTGATGAGCCCCCCAGCGAGGCTCCCCGCAAGAAAAGCCAGTACACCCATTTCAAGAAGGACAAGCCCAAGAAGAAGCGGGAGCCCAAGATCCCGCCCGGGACGTTCTTGCAGCCCGAGGACCACGTGTGTGCAGGACAGGGGACATGGGGGCCGGGCTGGCTGTGCTTGTGTGTGCGCGTGCGCTTTATTGGCCCGTATGTTGCTGACCGCATGTGCGCGTGTGTTCTCCCTGTACCCCTGGAGATGGCCCAGTGGTAGGGCTGCTTGCAGCCACGAGGCCAAAGCGTGGGCCATTTTGGACTAGATACCACAATCACCGGATGCCCCGGGCCTGTGGTTGGCACATGCAAAGCAATGCTGGTCGCAGCACATGTCATCGAATTCCCCTCCTGCCCACCCCCCAAATGTAGGCACTGGTCCAGTTTACGCAACACCCTCCTTGTCTGAACACAATTGTCACCTTCAGAAATGGAACTGCACTCCGATACTTCGCAAAGCTTATCAATGAACAGGGACGGGGCATTGAGGTCCGCAATTTTTTGCAATTTCCCGCAATTTCGCATTTTTTCGCAATTTTCCGCAATTTTTCGCAATTTTCCGGAACTTCGCAATTTTTCGCAATTTTTCGCAATTGCTTTCGGCCTATCCACTTTCTGTGCTTGTTGGTGCCCTTTGCCATTGCGAACAATTGTTGCAGAACAATATGCTTCAATGTTTTCCTGCCCCCCAAAAAGAGTGAATTATGCTTCAATTTCATGGTGATGTTGAGGGCCGCTTGTCGTCGTAATTCTGATCCCCGTGGACGGTTCGACCTGTTTCAACATTCTGAGGCTCCGGTGCAGAATGGTTGCTCCTTGAGGCTTCAGGAGGTTCAGTTTGGTTTGGTTACAACACCGCAATTTTACGCCATTTTCCGCAATTTCCCCGCAATTTTTCGCAATTGGATTGGACCCACCCTGACTGCAATCCCCCCCTCCTGCAATAAAATCACCGCCACTGTCAGACATAAGGTGTGCCCAGCAATGCCAGGCAGCCCAGTGCAAAGCGGAGGGACAAGAAATCGAAAGGCCGCGAGCGTGTCACAGAAGGCAGAGCGCCTGAACGGGTGTATCCGCCGGGCGAGGAAGCCACTGGGGGTGATGAGGTGCTGTATGATGCAAAGGGCAGGGCCCAATCGTTGACTGAGACCGCCCCCCTGGAGGTGGGATGGGGCGGGTCCTCGACCACGGGAATGCCTGAGGCACCACCGTGTTGAGTCTCTTGACCCGAGCCGCCACGGCCTGGCTCCATGGAGCCTTGAAATGTGTTGCCCTGCAAGACAACACCCACAGGGAAGCAACCCCAGATAGAAGCCCCATCCCCAAGCTGCCTGACACGCAAGGGGGGGGGATTGGGGTCTGCAATTTTTCGCACTTTTCCACAATTTTCCACAAATTTTCGCAATTTTCCTCAAATTTTCATAACTTTTCGCAATTTTTCGTCATTTCCGCAATTTTCTGCATTTTCCCACAATTTTCCGCAATTTTCCGCAATTTTCCGCAATTTCTCGCAATTACCCGCAATTTTCCGCAATTTCCCGCAATTTTCAGCAATTCCACAATCTTTTGCAATTTTCCGCAATTTTTCGCAATTTTCCGCAATTCCGCAATTGTCCGCAATTTTTTGCAATTTTTTTTGGCAATTTTCCGCAATTTTCCGCAATTTTCTCACAAATTTTCTCAATTTTCTGCAATTTTCTGCAATTTTTTGCAATTCCGCAATTTTCCGCATTTTTCAGCAATTTTTCGCAATTTTCCGCAAGTTTTCGCAGTTTGCCGCAATTTTCTGCAATTTGTCCGCAATTGGATTGGACCCTCCCTGACCGCA